>JASDQU010034230.1:4080-21924 GCA_032191745.1 Picea mariana | reverse complement strand
GATGAAATCTGAGCCGTCAGATCAAGCTTTGATCTAGACCGGTAACTCCAGTCAATGTCGGAGTTTCAGGGATTACGTGTTGGAGATGTCAAATAAACAATACAACAGGAACCCCGAAATCACAATATGAGAATTCACGATTTAATCGCAGCCGTAAAGTTAAGAAGTGATCTGGACCGTTGATTTTCTTCATGGAGTATCGAGGATCGGGACCTTGAAGTGACAAAAACACTTGACAACGATAATTCCGAAATCACGATATGAGAATTCACAATTTAATCGCAGCCGTTAGGTTAAGAAGTGATTTGGACCATTGATCTTCTTCATGGAGTATCGGGGATTAGGACTTTGAAGTGACAAAATCACTTGACAACAAGAATGCCGAAATCGTGATATGCGATATGGCGATTCAATCACAGCCGTTAAATCAAGCTTGGATCTAGACTGTAGATGTAATTCCATATCGGAGTTTTGGGGATCGCGACATCAAGAGGAATAGAAAACAAGGCAACAAGAATGCCGAAATTGCGATATGTGATATCGTGATTCAATCGTAGCCATTGAATCGAGAATGAATCTAGACCGTTGATTATAGCTCGTGTCGGAGTTTCACGAATCACGATATCAAGAGGAAAAGAAACAAATGCAACAAGAATCTCGATTTCGCAATATGCGATATCGCGATCCAATCGTAGCCGTTGAAACAAGTTCATATCTGGATTGTTAGTTCAACTCCGTGTCAGAGTTTCGTGAATCGTAATATGGAGAGACAAAAGAAACAAAGAAACTTGAATTACGAATTTGCGATATGCGAAATCGCAAAAGCGCCTTATGCATAAGGCTGTGGTCACAACCCTTGGTCACGGGAAGAGAATGAGTCAGTCCAGATAAGCTCCATTTCGGAGTTTCGGAGATCACGACATGAAGTGTCGAGACACTTGGGCACAGGAATGCCGAAATGTCGAAACCTGATTTAAAAAGGCAAGAATAATAAAGATCATCCAACGGTGTGGATAAAACCTGAATGTGATCAGAGGGTTACTGTTCTTTCTCACAGATTAACCCTTGAGTTTGGAATCTGTTAGCAAAACAAACTCATGATTGCAAATCAGTTAGCGTTTCAGTTGCTTAGACAGTTGTCGTCTTTTTGCCTAAGGAGTTGGGAAGTTGAACCGTCATGTTCATGTGTATCAAAGAAGATGAAACAGACTGTGTCTGGTTGGTCATTCAGTATGTGAAAAAGAATGAAATTGTAAGAAAAGAAAAGTAGAGGATGCATAGGAGGAGATTGAGCATATATGCAATGAAAGAGTAAAAGTAGAATAGAAGGATAGAAAGAACAGAAGCATAGCAAAATGACAGAAAGAGAAAAAGCAGAGTAGAATGAGAGAACAAATTGATGCAAAGCATACCTACTGAACAGACAGAGGAAGAGAAGAGCAGCAGAACAGTGTGTAGAAAACCAGATTTACAGAACAAAGAAAGATAGGTAAGAACTGATTTATCTATAAAGTTGACTGTTTATTTAGCCATTCATATTCTAGGGAGCTTGGGAGGTGCTCGAGAGGATTGTTGTCCTTAGAGGTTCAAGTGGGAGCTTGAACACAGGAAGTTGTAGCTTCCATCTAGTTGTAGCCAGAGAAACCAGGGTGGCAGGGTGGTGCAAGGGAGAACATGTGTTCTCTGTTATGCACGTTGGAGCCTATGTAATTGGAAGTTGGTTCTTCCATCTAGTTGGTGCTGGAACATATAGGGAGTTGGTGCTTCCTTCTAGTGGGTGCTAGAAAAACCAGAGAGTTGGTGTTCTCAAATAAGTTGTAGCTTTTAAAATAGAGGTAGTAGCCTCACATTGAGTTGGTGCTCAATTAACGATGATGTACAAAACTTAGAAGACTGCCTATCATTTCGAAGAAGAAGAGGTTTTCTCCCTTTATGGGTTTCCTCGTGAAAATCTGTCTCTGTGTATACTTTATGTGTGACTGATGCTCTTTGATTTTACTATCCATATGCTATATATTGTAGATGATCACTTGAAGAAAGATTAAAAATGTTTTAATAGACTTAATATTGTTTAAGCATAGAAACAACTGATTCACCCCCCCTCTCAGTTGTTTTAGTAATTTCAACAACTTGTTTGTCAATTCCTTGGAAGGAAAGGTTGTAGTCCACTTCTTTGACCTTCCTCCTAAGATTATATCTACTTGGGAAGAGTTAATCTACTGGTTCAAATACACTTATGGGCAATCCAAAATCCCAACTGAGAATTTAAGGGAATACAATAATGTTACCTACAAGGAGGGTGAGACCATCAAGTCTTTCAACATGTGTTTAACCAAGTTGGACAATCAAATCCCCAAACTTATTTGCCCTCAGAACCAAGCCTCTTTCATGCGTTATTAGAATGAATTACCGTCCCTCTATTATCATAGGCTTGAAGAAAAGGCCATTTATAATCTCATTTCAGCTCTGCATACTTCCTCAGAGTATGAAGAATAGCTTGAATGAACTAGTCTTCCCCAGGGAGAATTAGTTAGACAGATAGATATGTTCTCTCTCTTACAACTAGGTTAAGATATGAAAAATTATATGATAGAATTTGAGCGGAAGTGTACTATCTCCCCTCTCACCCATGGAGATTCATCCTCTTCTGCAACCCCCTCTAGAAATCTGGTTGAAAACAATTTTCATCCTAAGGCTATCCTTCCTCGAAGTTGGTGTAACTTTTGCAAGGAACACAATGAAGAAATGACATGTGAGGTAAAGAAGACTGCCAAAGATAAGATCTTTGGTAAAATACCATAAGCTATTATCATTGTCCTAGATTTTGCAGAGCCAGAAGATGTCATGGTCATCAATACTAGAAACAAAGCATATGCACCCAAGGGAAAATTTGATTCTCCTTGCACTTCTCCTACCCCGAGCTCATCCTCGATCGCTACAACTGTCCAGGTTCCTAAGGTTCCTGAGAGTCAAGGAATCACTCCCCCTCCCCACTCTTCCAAATACAATATCCTGAATCATTTGGCCAACATCAAAGTAGATGCAACCCTTCTAGACATGGTTGTCATCCTTGAACAACAAATGCATCTGAAATGATTCATGGAAGGAAAAGATTCTGTTGCATCCAACCTTTCTGAAGAGGTAACTGAAGAGGATTGTTCTGTATATAAAATAGGTGTACATAGCTTTAGATAGCCTATAAAAAATCCACCTTTTCACATTTTTGTAAATATCATGGACAAAATTTCCCATTATTGCCTCATTGATGGTGGTTCATGCCCAAGTGTGATGTCAAAGATTATTATGGAAGAGCTAGGCTTGTCTTGTAAATATAAAAACACTAGAAGTATGATTTCTTATAATATTCTACAACAAAGGACCATAGGTGAGATTAACGATGTGACCTTTGTTTTGTGCACTCATCCTAAGATAAGGATGACCCTCAATATTTAGGTAATCGATATGATAGCAAGCAATTACTCAATCATCTTAGGAAGATATTGACAAGACTCAATGGGTGGGTACCTCTCACTCGATGAAACACATTTATTTGTTCCTCGAAATGAAAAAAGTATTATAGTCCTTAGAGAAGGAAGGATATCACGCTACATAGAGAGTGTCCCACAGCCTAACATAAACTATATCGAAGAGGAGTGAGGAGTGTATTCCATCTTTTCCAAGGAAGATAACATTTCCATGGAACAAATCGATTTAGATGATGGAATGTGGCACATGTACTTTGATGGTTCATGCTCAAACGAAGGTAACGGAGCTGGCATTATCTTGATTTCTCCTATAGGGAAAATCCATAGCTTTTCTTATCGGTTGGCATTCTATTTCACTAAAAATGTCACTGAATTCGAAGCCTTGTTATTAGGGATTGAAAACCCTTATAATCTCGGTTGTGGTCACCTTTCAGTTTTTGGGGATTTTGAGCTTGTTGTGAATCTTGTGCGTAAAATTTACTCTCCTAGCAACAAGTTGATGAAACGATACACCCAAACCATTTGGGCACTTATCTCAAACCTTTTATATTTCAACATCACCCATGTTAAAAGTGATTTGAACTCAATGGATGATCAGTTAGAAGTTTTTGCAGCCTCCTCTAATCGACAACTTCTGCCAAACAGACATGATTGTACCTTTCAATCCCTATATCATCTGCATATTCCTGAAAATATAGAATCTTGGTAGGTCTTCCCTAATAATGAGAGAATTTGTGCTTTTACTCAAAATGAACCTTTTAAACCGAAGGAAATTATATCCATAGAAGATAACAAGATTCCTAAAGGCTTGACTCCTCTGGAGAGTTCATTTTCGTTGAGTGATTTAGGAAACAAGGAGAAACAAAAGGAAGAAGATTCGAAAAGGAAGGTGGGTGAAACCATATCCTTGAACATTGGGACACCCAAGACTCCAAAGAATGTAAAAATATGTGCCAAATGTTTAGATGAAGAGAAGGAGAATTTTTCCAAGTTGGTTGGTGAATTTCAAGATGTTTTTTCTTGGTCTTATGAGGATCTTCGTGGTTTTGATATTGGCCTTATACGTCATGCCACACCCATTCATGAAGGAGTAAAACCACTTAGGTGAAAACAAAGACCTATCAACCCTGCACTAGAAGCAAGTATTGGAAAGGAGTTGGAAAATTTTTTGAAGGATGGATTCATCTTTCTAGTAAAATATTCTGAATGGGTCTCAAATCTAGTCCCTGTTCGAAAAACCACTGGTCAGATCAAATTGTGCGTTGATTTTCGTGCACTAAACCGAGCTAGAATAAAATACCACTTCCCTCTCCCTAGCATGGAAATCATTTTGTAGCAATTTTCAAGGTCACAAATGATGTCCTTACTTGATGGTTTTTCAGGTTAAAATCAAATCAAGGTAAAAAGGGCAGATAAATAAAAAACCACCTTTATTACTCATTTGGGTACCTTTTCTTATGAACATATGCCTTTTGGTTTATATAATGAACGTGCCACCTTTCAAAGAGCTATGCAATTAGATTTTGATGATTTGATCGGTAAGATGATTCATATCTACCTTCATGACTTAAAAGTATACTCTAAAATATGATCAGATCATTTTGGTCATTTTAGAGAAGTTCTCGTGTGATGTAGGAAATTTGGAATTTCTCTAAACCATTCCAAATCCATTTTTGGTGTTACTGAGGGAAAAATACTAGGACACATCATCTCTGATTCAGGCATAAGCATTGATCCTGAAAGGATTGCTACTATCCTTAACCTGCCTGCTCCCACTTCTAAGAAAGAAGTTCAAGATTTTATGGGGGTTATTAACTTTGTCTATAGATTTGTCCTAGATTTTGTTGTGATGGTCAAACCAATTCATAATCTGCTTAAGAAAGATCATCCTTTTTCTTTGAAAGATGATGTCTAAAATGATTTGAAGTGATTAAGAAAGAAATCAGTTCTGCATCGGTTTTGGCAAAGCAAAACTTTGAGAAGGAATTCATGATATATACTATTGCTACTGAGGAGGCAGTTTCTGTTGTCCTCATGCAAAATGATGACCAAGGAAATGAAAAAACGGTGGCTTACATGAATCAAAGTTTGTCTAATGATGAATTTAAATATTATTTTATTGAGAAACATGCTTTCACTCTTGTTAAGGCCGTTGAAAATTTTCTCCACTACATATTGGGTAAGCATACATTGGTAAAGGTCCCTTTACCTGTTGTTAAGTTTTTTCTCCCACGAACTTATCTTTCAGTAAAACTTGCACATTGGCTTGCCAAGGTCCAAGAGCATGATTTGAATATTGTGACTTCTACCACTATCAGGGGACATGAACTAGCCCTTCACTTGGATCAGCATGCTGAGAATGGTGAAGAATATAGTTCCCTTTCAACCCTCTTTTACATTGACCATCAGATCCTCCCTGTGTCTGAACATCCTTGGTACAATAATTTGGTTTATTATTTACATAACCAAAGATGTCCAGACATCTTAGACACTCATCAAAGGAGAAGACTCTTTCTTGAATATGTAATATATTTCATTATAGGAGGATTTTTATTTCGAAGATCTGTTGATGGTGTGTTGCTTCGCTATGTAAACAATGAAGATGCACAAAAATTGTTGCAAGAAGCTCATGACTCTTCAAGCTCTGTCATTCATGTAGGAGGTCATTTTTATGAAAAAACCACTGCTTTCAAGATTATTAGAAAAGGATATTGTTGGCCTTCTATCTTTCGCGACTCTTATGTTTTTTGAGGTCTTGTGACAAGTGCCAATTTTTTTTTGGGAAAGAACGCCTTTCAGCCCTGCCATTACAACATGTCCTGTCAGATTTTCCCTTTTCAAAGTGGGGATTGGATTTTATTGGTCCTATTAATCCTCTTTCTTTAGTTGGGAAATTTTTTATTCTGACAGCCACAAACTATTTTACAAAATGGGCTGAAGTTGTCCCACTTAAGCATTCCATAGACGATTAGGTAATTTCTTTCCTTGAAAATAATATTTTTTCCATATTTGGTATTCCATTGGAAATTATTACAGACAATGGTCCCACTTTCATTTCTGCTAAGATGACTCAGTTTTTAGCCAAGTTGGGGGTTAAACATTTCACCTTCTCATCTTACTATCCCCAAGGAAACGGGAAATCTGAGTCTACCAACAAAAATCTAGTAAGAATCGTCAAAAGTCTCATTGAAGATAAGCCTCGGTAGTAGCACACTCTCCTCAATTATTCCCTCTGGGAAGATCGAACTACTGCTAAAGTAATCATTGGTTGTACACCTTTTTAGCTAGTTTATAGTCAAGAATCCCTCTTGCAAACTAAGCTAGAACTTTCTTCCTTAAGGTTGATTCTATAAATCGAAGAATTAAGTTCTTCAGATATTTCATAAAGAGTAAATGCACTACTAGCTTTGGAAGAACAAATGATGTTTTCTTTGGATAATATTAAAAGGAGACAACAAACCGTTAAGAAATATTTCAACAAGAGTGTCAAAAATGTCAAGTTTAAGGTCAATGAAAAATTTATGCTATGGGATTCATCTCACGCTAATAGGGGAAGACATTCAAAATTTCAGAAATTATGGCTCGGTCCTTTCAAAATTGCTTTTGTCTTAGGTACAAATTCTTACATTCTAAAAGATTTGCAGGAGTGATTGTTTTCCTACAACACTAATGGTTCTCACTTAAATCATTAGGTGGAACGAACTTGAAAATCTCTAACACTGTCTGGATTTCCTATATTTTAGTAGTCTAGCTTTGTTTTCAAGTTTTCGTTCTTTTTTCTGCTTACAGTAGTTTTCTTCTATTTTAAGCATTTCCTACCGCTTTTACTTTTCTGTCACTTTATTTCTGCTATTTTAATCTTTTTGCAATTTTATTTAGTTGGACTTTGTATTTGGTCATCTTTTAGTTTTAGTAGAGAATAAGATGTTCGATCATATTTTCCACAGTGACACTCCTGCAAAGCATTGTTAGTCAATAACAATCAAGCTTACACAACTATTATGATGTATTCTTTGAAGGGACCTTGAAATTGTTATATATTTCCACTACTGTATTATAAAAAATTGGTTATCTCCCGCTTCTTCTTGCCATTTCTTCATCCATTGAGATTTTAAGAGAAAATATGGAAATTTTCCTCCTTAAAAGTTAAAGAGCCATATTTTGGTCAATGGATTATGCATGCAGTGGTAAAACCCCTCATACTTAACATTTTTCATGAGTTATTCCCAAATTCCTGGTCATCTTTCCATTAAATCGGCTAACTTCCCCCTGTTGCATAATCTTCCTGGTTATATTTTCTTGACTTGATGCTCTTGGTCTATGAAACCATGAGTTCTGAGTTCTAAATCTATTGAAAACAAACTTTCTTGTGGATTCACCATTTTTTTAGCAATTATATTCGAAATGAATATTGGCCCTCAAAGTGTTGTTAAAGACTATTATTATAAAAGATAAATAATACTAGTAGGTGGGACCCCCTTGTAGATTGCAGATCAAGTCTGGTGTTTATTCCATGTTATGTTACTGTTCAACACTACTTTCATGGTTGATGATATTTTTCTTTATTCGATAATGGATTAGGCATATTATACATGGCTCCCTTCTTGTTCCAAGCTCAAGTTTATACATGAGTTTTTCATGGTTATCATTGATGATTGTTCTTGGATCTATTACTTGTCACACCTGCAACAACCACATGTTAGTAACAACAAATGAAAAAAAATTAAAAGAAGAAACTGTCCTATGCTAACATGCTATACTACATGCATTGAAATGATTGTGGCAAATCCTAGCCAACATAGGATAGCCATGCGAGTTATTGAGGTTGTATATAGCATAGTTGGCATGCATTTCTGTATATTGGAGATGGTAATATGTGATACGGGTGGTGCTCTTGTAAATTAAAGGTTGTTGGTTCAAAGTGGATGATTTATTTGATTAGTAGCTGGCGTGTACTAAGAATTGAATGAACTTGACGTAGGTAAGTGATGTGAATTTACTGCACATCACCTTTACTCCTACTGTTTGACACTACCCTAGTCAGATTATTGTTCAAACATTGTTTTTGTGGTTATGCTCTAATTTCTCAATAGGGAGGAATCGCTTAGCAAATTCCCGTTTAAGACGTTTGATTATAGTTATGTTGTTTTTTTCTTCTCTTCATGAGTCTGCTCTGGTTATGAAATGAATGTTGGCTTGGGTGTATTGGTCTGTGCCTTCCTTAAGTTTTGAGACTGTGTGAAATGGTGATTGTGAATGAAACATTGATGATTCTCTTTGAAATGATGTTGAATTCATAGCATTATTGGTTATCCTGGGCGTTAGAAATCATAAGAGTTACGTGTTATCCTTGCTAGTTTAATTAGAGTATCCTTGTTGCTCTTGATGGGCTATCTTCACGCGTTCGTATTGTTGAATCCAGTCTGTGGGATTTTATGGGGTTTAATGATTAAAGCATTCGGGTCACCATGCATTGTACATTTGGGCATTGTTTTTTTTTTCACCGCCAAGGGTTGCGCAGTGAGTTATGTGGTTCCTTCTCGGCCCTGTCTTCACCTCAACATTATGGTCATTTGGCTGAGGAGTCACAAGGGTTATACCCCGCGTGTGTCACATATCATTATCAGGCCGAGTTAGAGCATCTTCCTTCTTTCATGGCTTCTTCTGTCATAGGTTTTCATCACCTTGTCCACGAGGTAAGTTGTTGTTTTGTTAGTGTATGTGCCATTAGTCTCGAAGGTTTTACCATTGAAATGAGTCAACTCTAGTGCTGTCTCAGAAGCAAACCCTTAACTCCACCAGTCTGATGGTTTTATAGAGAACACTATCGAGCCTATTAGGTTTACTATGGTTTATTTTGGATTGAAATGTATTCTCGATTAATTTAAATACAAACTCACTCAATTGGTTACGTGACAACCATGTGGATTTTGGTATCTAGTCATTGCCTATGCTATTGGGATGGGAACCTTGCATCGATAGTTGGACAGTTCGAAATAACACAGTCACCCTCTTATGGTTGATAACCTAGTATTTTATTTTGAGGAATTTGTAGCCTCGCCTCACGTCAATGTGTGAGTATGCATGGTTGCCATAGTTTGATTGGTTTATAGAGTTTTACCACGGTCATGAATTAGTTGGTTGATAGACAGTCACTGGTATATTTGCACTAATGATTATCATGTTTAGCTGGCATTGGTGATGTTTCTCACGCATATCGAGTTCTGTGTGTGGTGTTCTACAAAATGAAATAATGTTTATTTCAAGCAGGATGATTGTATGAACTACATCCACTGCATGCTTATGATTGTTTGATTGTGTAAACCAAGTTTTGCACAACATAGTTGATTACAGTATGACTAAATTGAAGAAATATTGTATTAAATCGATGGCTCGACACGATGGTTGATTTTTGTCGTGACTATGTGTTTTGTTTTGTTAAATGGAAATATTTCATCATGGTGTTTTGTGCCTGCACACTGTGTATAACATGGATGACTTGGGTTTCACACTCAGGGATACCTACACTATTTTAAGCATGTTTTGTTGCATCCCTATCATTCATTGAAACAAGCTTGATGATAATACCTCGTCGTGTTGGATGGGTGGCCCATATTCTAGAGTCAAATTAAATTGGGCTTGCACAGTGATGGACTTACACTTGCATGATTGAATTATTCGGCGCATAGCTTGTGTTGGAATAGTGGTTGTTGTTTGTTTAATTATCAATTCGGGTTTTGGAAATTTGATCTTGATTATTTGGTTACTGCCTAAATATGTTTAACGAATATCATTGCATTTAAAATGAAAGACCAGATTACAGTGATAATGTGACTTCATTGTTAATTTTGGAAACATGAATTTGATTATATTTGTTGATTGAAGTAATGTATGGGCAGTGATTGATTTTGATGGTTAAACAGAGTGGAATGGTTACTGTTTGGAAATTGCTATAACATGAAAAGAAAGGAACAAAATCCTCTTTACAGATTGTGTGAAATTCTTACTATCTTGTGATGGCACTGTATTGGATATTTGATTACAAACAGTGGACTAGTTAAGTACACAGTAATTGTTATTTGGTCATAATGATTGTTGGTTAGTGCATCTCTTTTCACAGAATGTTTTATGGATCACTTAATTAATTTCATGAACATAAATCTTTCATCTTCCCTTCCATTATCTCATTTCCCACTAATTACAACTCCCACCACCTTGCCCTTTTCATTTTTCACTCCTTGTTCTGATATTGATTATAGTCAAGAGAATTTTGGTGTTAAAGAAGTTGAAAGTGGCAGTGTCTTGTTTGGATCATGGTGGTGTTTTATTGGTTTACATTACAATTTATTATTGTTGTCATTAAGAAGTAACCATGTTCTTTCCCTCTCATTATATCATGTTTCGCTCAATACAAACCCCTCGCATATCCCATAACCCTTTTTCAACCCCTGCTCATTGATAAACAGTTTGCATGGATTCGATTGCATGAGTATGATATGTTGTTGAGGCAAAATCCATTTCATATTTTAAAAGAGTTGTAATGTATGGTTAATTAAAATATCATTTGTTGTTAAATCATGCATGCAGGGATGCACCATTAAAATAAAAGAATAAAACCAAAGGCCTATTATGCCTCTGTCAAAGAGAAAGACTAAAAGATGATAGCATCAACAAAGGCAAATATGCTTTTTGAGTTTTATTTTATCTATTATTGGTGACAGTTGGCTTGAATTATGACTAATGTTTTTTTGAAAATAATTCAAAATATCATGAGCTAAATGAGAGAATGTGAATATATGAATGGGAGTCACAAGGAGGTGTGATTTTCTTAACTAATAGTTATGTTATGATAAGCTAATGGGAGTCACAAGGGGTCCCACCTACTAGTTATTATTTATTTATGACCCTTATTATAATTATGACTTTTCCCCCTAACTAAAGTTAGTTGAGTCTTTTAATTAACTTAACTATTGAGTTGGTTCAAATACTTCAACCTATTCTAATGTGTTTAAAAGAAAAGGAATAGGAGGAACAAGAGGAGGATAGAAGCAGAAGCATGTAAAGGTTTTCTCTTTGAGTTTATGCTGAGATAATTTAGTTTTCATTCATTCATTATTCATCATAAGCCTAATTCTCTTTTATGATAGCAGGGTCTTATTATAGACAACAATATTCAAGGTTGAATCACATCGTTCGGACAATTGTTTTTCAAAGGTGTTGATCTATCTTTGATAGTTTGTGTAGACTTGTATGCTTGTGAATTAATTTTCATGAATAACAAAGGCCATTGCACAGAGTCGAGTGGGAAACAATCTGTGGCAAGTTGATCCAGCTTTTAGATTTCTATTTTGGTTTTTTGTCAGAGGTCTTTTTGTATGTTCCATCAGGGATGTCTAAGTTTGACTTTGGTCCAAAATTTATGCATGATATTTTGTAAAGAAAATGATTCTTTGGTGAATTTGAATGAAATAAAGGATTTGTTTATGTCTCATGTGTCTTGATTATCATCTTGGTGAATTTTCTTCCATCTTTACATTTATTTCTGCAACTGATATGTTCATAAAATTACATAAAAAGTGAATTTCTAGCAAGATTTTTGTCGATAAAAGACTAGCCTAAGAACTTGTAATTAATACTTGTGAGTTAGGATGCTATTTTTGTTGGCTATAAACATAGGTTGATATTCCCGTCTATTTTTCTTTAGCCAAGCAGAATCTAAAAATGCTTGAGTAAGATCATTTCATATATGTTCCTCAACACAACCCTCATAACAAGACTCATCCTATAAACATGCACCAACCTGATATAATAGACTTCCATTCAATCCATTATATATATATATATATATAATCCACCAAGACACACTTAGATTCAACACCACTTCTAGTTTATATAGTATTTAAATAGGTATATGATTGAACCATTGTGTCTTTTTGACATGAACCATTACTTCTCTTCATAGATAAACTTCTCCTTTTATTCATTAATTTATCATGTAAGTTTCTCAATTAAATTAGAAGAATAATCTTGATTTGAATTTTCCTCATGAGTTGATCACATATATGGATCAACTCATTATATTGTTTCCATGCTTCTACTGTGTTCCTAATTTTTCCAATAGATCATATTCAATCTTTGTCAAATTACTCTACATGCCATAAGATATTTACAAAAATGAAATATATATGAGGTGCTTCTTTAAGTTCACTTCCCTTTGTGACCATGGGATCAAAACCATAGGCTTATCTATTTCACACGTTACTATGTTAGTGATTTCTTCTTTCACCCATATTCTTCTATGTGGGACTGTATTCAAGCATCTGAGGGCTTATTTACTTCTATCCCCTTTAGCTTATTTACCATATCATGTGACCAGTGTTGGAACTAGGTTCTTTAGTAATTCATCCTTCGGTAATTCTGACATTTGCATCCATTCAATCCTCATATTCTTCCATATTTGTTACTTTCCAGAGTAGTTACATCTCATGTTGGTTAATCCAATGGCTAGAATTACTCTTGAAGTTATCATATTAACGGTCTGGTCTAATCCTTGCGCATTCCTTCGAAATTTGTCTTTTAGATGATCGACGACTCTGAATTAATAGTCATTTGAGGTGCACAGTTGTCATCGACTATGAAACTTCGAATATTCGTGACTCCAGGAATTTGGGTTACTAGAACTATGAAGTAGTTCAATTCCTCTGAAGGTTTACCAACCAAATAATTCATAAAACAATGGTGATCACTTGTTATTGGTTAACACCTCATGATTACTCTATTCTTCCACTATGTTTGACCAATGGTCAATAATGATCCCAAATTAGATCAACAATTAACGTTACTTCCTGATTCCATCTTTCGAGGATTAGTGGATAACAAAATCTTGGATATCCCCAAAGTTTGTCATCACAGAATGGCTTGATAACGTCACCCAAGATGACATGGACCCTAATTATATGTGCCACATGTCACCTTGATTCATGAATTTTAAGGTCCTTATGTGCCACATCGACCTTGACATTTTTTACCACCTAATTGGGCCATGTGTCATCTTTGTCTCCTGCCACATGTCTCCCTCTTGGATCATGGATTTTCACTTCATGGCTTCGGTACTTTGTGGCTCCAGGAGTTTTTCACTTTTATATAAACTTTCAATCAACATCGAACTGTCGAATATGTTTTTCCACAATTTAATCTTTCCTTGTATTGATTCGGCAACCTCTTTTTACTATAGGACTTCGTTTCTTTGGCCCCGGTTATCTTATCGTTCCACTACTTCATCCAACAATTGTGAATGGTCCTGAAATGGATCAATAGTTAGCGTTACTTCTGGCCTTCATGATTTCAAGGCTTACCCTATCCTTCCACTTTATTTTGATTAATGGTCAACGATATTTCCCAATTGTTCCTTTGATCCGATGGTCGACGTGAGTTCAAGAATTCAAGGCTTTGGCCTTCGAGTATTCCTACATGATTCATGCTTATTTTCACCGGAGTGGTCAGCACCAGAGTTGATCGTCATTGGACTCACCTATCCTCATCCAATGGTCACCATGAATTGCTCATATTTGATGTTCGTCATTCAGTTTGGGACTTCGGGGATCCTACCTTCCAGTATTCTTGTTTTTTTTGAACTTCTAATCATCCGAGTGGGTCAATGCCGAAGTTTACCACTTGATCCAATGACTTGTATTTCTCTTTAGGAGATCTTAGATCAACAGTCTAAATGAGTTATTTTAATATGAGACTTTCGGATATTGCGGCTTACCCTTTCCTTCTGCTAAAATGGATCGGATGGTTGACAATTCATCCTAAGTCCCTCCTTGATCTAACAACTGACGGGATTTCATGACTTCACAAGTTCTTCCTTATCTCTAATGTTCTTCGAAGTGGTGAACTTCCGATGTCCCGAAACTTACGCTATCCTTCCACTTGGCTTTGATCAATGGTTCTAACTGATCTGATGGTTCTAATTGATCTGATGATTGCGATTACTTCTGATATTTGAATGGACGATTAGATTTCCACGATCCTTCATAAGGGATTATTCTATGTAGGCTCTGGCTTCTGCATGATATCACGGTCCAATATTTTTTCGATAACTGTATCAACATACAAGATTATTCCTTGATTCTTTTGGAGTTTTACTATGGGGATTTCAATACTGATAGCGATTCTGCAATGCACTCTCCCTTCTGATCTTTCCTTCATCCTTTCCAAATACCTTTACATTGCATGCTCTTATTTTGTGTGTGTATTCTTTGTATAATCTCCCCACTATCTCTCCTAATATTTAGGAACATAAGATCATTGTTGATCCTATTGTGATCAATAGTGATCACAAATTGCTTCTGCCCCAAGGTGACCTTTATTTTCCTTTGATTGTGTACATGTTTGACTCATGTTACCATCAATAACAACACATAATAAATAATTCCAATAGAGGTATTATGCACCATAGAAAGGGAAGATGGGTCTCATTTCAATCCCATAATAAAGGATCCAGTAAGCCCTACATAGGTTGGATCGAGCTACAACAGTGGAAGTAGTTTGCCAAGGAAAAGTCAACCAGTATCACCAAGGGAAGGTATTGTGCAAAAAAACATGGAAATATTAGATCACGCATTGAGACTACCTCAGTTCTAGGGAATTGGATCCGAGGATCCATAACAACAATTGTTTGTCTGTGAGACAATTTGCACTGCAAAGAATGTCAAAGATGAGGCTTTGAAGATTATGGAATTGGAAACAACATTCATAAATTGCACACTAGTATGGTACATGATGTTGTAGAGTACCACTTCGACTGGTCAAGGCAGGAATTTAGCAAAAATAAGAGAACAAGTTCGATGTACCAAATGTAGAAGTAAAGGTCACCATAAAGATGAATTCCTAACATTTACTCAGTATCTAGCAACTAGAGTGCCAAATCCATTTCCAGGAGGAGGGTAGTGCGAAATATGTAAGAAATGGGGACTTCATCTGAAAACATTTCCATTGTTACATAAGTACCAGAGTACAACAAAAAATTTGTTCAACACATTTTTCAAATCGGTAGGGCAAGAAGACAAGGATTTTCGCGTGTTTTATTTAATGAGGGAGTGCATATCAGACATGTCCAAAATTCATGAGAATAATTTTGTGATAGAAGGGGGAGGTACACAATATAATAATCAGAGAGGTTTCGATCATGGAAACCGAGGATTTGGCATACATCGATAAAGAGGGAATTTTGGTAGAGGAAGAGGGACAACAATATGTTACAACTGCAATCAACCAAAACACTTAGCTCATTATTATCAGAATCCTTGTACAACTTGCACATATTATCGAGCATTGAACCATGTAGTAGAGGATTTTCATCAACTATTGGAAAAATGGTAGGAAAGAGGAAACCAAGATAATAATCCGAATTAGAATGTATGAAAGATATTAGTAGAGACATGAGATGAAGTACCTAATATAGCGGTTGTTACATGCAGAGGGGATAGAATAGGAAATGATGCAACGAACTGAGGAAGGAAATTTGATCGATGGGTAAAGAAATCAATAGTGGCCTACACCAATGTTCAACCCACGGTAGGAAAAAGAGACATAAAAATAGGAAGAAAGAAACTATTGGGAATGGATTGGGTAGCATCGACATCAGTTGCACCACCTGTGGTGGATACATCTCCTGTCTAATATTGTACTATGCTAGAAGGACCATTGGAGAAGATAATTATCTTGAGAGAATTTTTTAAATGTTGTTTACAGTTGATGAAATATGAGACTATGTTGAACATATTGTGTAAGATGATTTATCAATGCACATAAGAGAAGGAATTTCCTACCACATATAGGGTAGTAAATAAAGTATTGTGCAAGAAGAGGACCAATGGAGAGTTTAGGCTTAGTTCGCATATTGGAGAGTATGATGTGGACAATGTCATCCTATAATTGGGATCCGATGTGAATGTACTGCCAAATAAAACCTGGGAAACAATGGGAAAGCCCAAGTTAATTTGGTCTCTTGTTAAACTAAGGATAGAAAACCAACACAAGATAGTACCAATTGGTCGACTAATAGGATTACCTATAAACAAAGATGGGGTGTGCATCATAGTATATTTCAAAGTTATTAAAATAGTGGATGACAATAACTCATATCTAGAACTGATGGGATTAGAATGGGAATTTTACAATTAGGTGATCATCAATTTGAAGAGGAGGGAGATGATATTCTAAGTAGGATACTTATAAGTTACTACACCACTGAATCTGACAAAGAGAAAGAGGTACATAGAATCAGAAAAAGAGAATGAAATTGACAACTTGTAAAACTTGACTGCACAAATGGATGATTATGTCAGCCCTAATGAAAAATTTTCACTAATTTAGAGGAGCATCAACTCATGTACATCATATTTAGAGAAATGACTAGATCATTAGAAATAGCATATGCATGAGGTATCCACCCGGCAGTGTGCCAACATTACTCGATCAGAACATTTTATTAGAGTAGAGTTATGTGACCCACCTAAATATGATGGATTGTCTGATATAAATACATTTGTACAAGTGTTTGAGTTAAAGGTACCCGAACAAAAATGAGTGTTGGCATTGGATGTTGTCTTGAAGTCTACTCCATCTAGATAGTGGATTGTGCACAAGTAGAAGATCGATATTTGGCCACAGTGTAGGAGACCGATGTAAATTAGATTCGGTAGAGAGGAATATATTGAACAGAAGTATACAAAAACAGGTGATTCAACATAACATATTCCATAGTGTCAAAAGATATGGAGGTCAATACCACAGGAACAATGGGTGCACAGGTTCATACTTATGTTGGATACAATTCCCAGGAATTGGTATTTGGAGCTAGAAATGTGAAAAGAAACAATAGATTGGGATGAAATAAATCAGAGGTTCAAGGTAACATTTAAGTTTGAGAACGAATCCCCACTAATAGATACAACATTGCAGGCCATTAGAACCAAGATATTTTTAGAATAAGGGACAATGGAGATACTTCATGTGTGTGATGAGCATAGAGTGTCCATGACAATTCATGAACTACTAGAGTGTTATAATGTTACTAAGGAGGATGAAGACGAGTAGGACCCTAGAAATATGCAAGTACTTGAGACTGAGGGGGAATGCACGATAGGGGGACCAAAGTTGCAATCTACCACATATTCATAGCCACTGAAGACATGAAAAGTAAACATTGGAATGGATGAAAACAGAAAATTTTCACATATATGAAAATACTGGAACGATAAAACTATGGAAAAGATTGTAAATTTACTGCATGTATCAATATCTATTCCAATTTACATTCTTGGAGATGAAGGAGATAACAGTGAGTTAGGGG
>JASDQU010034229.1:11068-22364 GCA_032191745.1 Picea mariana | reverse complement strand
ATATTCTCTTTCAGTTCACACTTCAGTTTGACTAGTTGAGTTGAGTTTAGATGTTGCATTGGGATCATCACCATGCAACATTGGGATCATCACCATGATAATTCGACCTTGCCTTGGTATCATCACCAAAGTGGCACATTATCCTTGATTCCTTGAGTTAACTCCTCACTACTTTTTGTTCAGTCAGTTAACTGAAGACTAGTTGACTAGTTAACTCAACTAGGTGGCAGTTCACTCTCGTAACTATCTGAGAGACTAGAATAGGTGGCAGTTCACTCCTGTAATTGCTGGTGTGTGTCCAGATCACTCTATACCACCACTATGGAGACTTGGTTCACCTCAAGTCGAACTCATTGAGTTATACAGAGTATATCATGTGTAAATTATTCATTATTCATAATGGTTAATGAGAATTCTTTCCATTCTTTCTCTGCTTCTTCTTCTTTTTCCAATTCTCTCTGCAAATGTGTGTATCATTGTTTATCTAGATATATTCTGTGCAGGTTCAAAACATTTACACTATGTTTATGTACAATGGTCCTGCACTGCATTGTTTTCCTGCATTGTACTTTGTTCCTGCACTCAACGTTTGATTTATGAGTTTTGTTTCCTGCACTTCATGACCAAGATCTATAACTTCACTTTCCATTCTTGGGTGTATATTTTTGAGGAAAATTCATTTGTATAGTTTGAATTTAGATTTCATTGCATAATTGTTTGATTGTGTTTTTCTCTAGCTAGTTTTCTAGTAGTTTAATTACTTTTTATTTCCTACACTTGGTTTATTTCATGTAATTTGGTTCCTTGCACTTTAATTTCATATAGATTCAATCACCGAAGTATATATTCAAGGTATAACTCATGAGATATGACCTTCCTATAATGGGTTTCAACCTAAGGTATTAGTTTATTTCATGTCAATTGAATTCATTGCTTGTTTTTTTTATTGCATTAAAGTGTGGTTTGACGACATTAGGTTAGACTAGGCTCCAATCTTCATTTCCTATGCTTGCACCTCTAACTCTATGACTCCCTGGTTGACAATTTAATGTTGGGAATTAATAGTTCATATATTTATCCCCACAGGACTCAGTAATGAGAGAGTCAATAGTGGGTTGGGAGGGGGACTTGGTACACAAATTCTTTCGGGAAAATACAAAAGCCAGTACCTTCCAAAACTACTTACTTGAGATCTAGACGTCATCAAGAATGGATGAAAATGGTATATGAATTTTTATGCTCGGTGACATGTCCCCTTATTCTTATTGAACCTCTTCCTTTGAGGTGGTTGGCATACATGTTCTCTTTCTTTCACTAGGGCTTGCACCTGATGTTTTTGCTGGGGAAGACCTTTGTGAAATGGCTGATAGGGTGTAGGAAACACCTGTCGATGTATATTCCATTAGGAGCCCTATCCACCCTCTGAAATCCTTTTCAAACACCACTACATATAGATAAAACGATATAGGATTCGTATGAAAAATTGTTGCTGCAACACCCAATGACCGCACAAAAGTGTGGTCGTGATTTAGATCAAACTAGATGTGGTGAGTATGTTTGTTGAGGATCTCTTACATAATCATGAGCCTCTGAGTTGCGATGACCATATCACAGTTCCACTATGCAAAGACAACATTGTGGTCAGTATAATTGCTAACCAAATTTTGAGGATGCCAAGAATCAAATAACTTGGCAATGCGAGGATCTGAACCATGAGCTCAACCACGACTATGGTATCAAGCATACACTCATTTCACATGAAATTTTTCATCACCTTTTCGGTGATGAGGTAGCAGGAACAAAATACCTATGGATAGTTAATGGGATCTATAAGAGAACCATGACCTCCCCGACAAGTGTCATATAGTTCATATTGTCTAAGCATAACTTTTTTCCTATCATGCTTCCTGGACCCTTGGAAGTCGTATGATACATTTTGACCTGTTGTGGACAAGCCTATAAAACAGTGGATGTCTTCAATGTGTATGGGGTATTATTTTTCCAGCCACAAGGTATCATTATGGACTCATATGATTAGGAATTTAGTGCATTTGGTGACTTCACTAGTGGTGTCGAACACCGGTAAGTCCCATAGATTCATGAGCATGTTGTTGCGCAGGGGAAAGAACATATGCTTCCATTGCCACCAGAGTGAACCATATGGTAAGGTGGTGCAGTATTAGAATGTATGAATTTCCATGGATGGGTATTGGGGAGCATCAGTGAAGTCCATGTCCAGTATTCATGTGTGTTCCACCTTGCCAAGGAGATCATCTAAAACTTAGACCCAGGGGTTAATGAATTCAGTCGGAGAAACAACTATAAGTGGAGCAGGGGATTTGGGGAAATATCATTGATTATAGGTGTGAACCATTCTAGAAGACTTTCGGAGGTAGAAAAAGGGAACACGAGGATGGGGCCAAAGACACAAATTCACAGAGAGATCACTAGTTTCCATAACTGAGTATAAATTTAGCACGATGAAAATAAAATAATATTGATTCATTAGCCAAAGATGTGCTTATAAGAAAAATGTGGAGGGTGATGCAATGACCATGCATTAAATATTACAAGGTGATAAGAGTGGGAATTAACATCGACTCAATCCATCAAACGTGGAAAAATAGATAATGTGATTTGGGAAATTAAATGCATAAATGGAAAGTTGGTAACGAAATAGTAAATCAATTCAAGAAAGTAATAAGCAGGAGAGCAGTGAATTGGAAAACAGAATGACAATTGTTAATATTTAAGAGACTATGCAAAACAGAGATTTAATGATGAGTCAAAAGGTACTAACGAAATTTAACGACCCACATGATGACACAAGGGAATAAAATCCAAATTTCAACAACATCAAGTATGAGAGGATGTGACTGCAACCTTCCCAACCACAAACTGAATGTCCAATCTGGATGACTTGGAAAATACAATGAAGCACTACGACACTTAAACACATAACACATCACCATTTATTAGCAGAAAATAATACAAATACAGAAATGGAAATCCTACTTACTAACTCACTCTCAGTACCAGTAGAGTAACTAAATTGTAATTATGTAACAGACATGTATGGATTCAGGCGTGAGCCATTCACCCATCCAAGTCAAATAATTCCATCGAGCTGCACCAATTTGATAGCTCCAGATTCACAATTTTTTACAAATATAAAAGGACCAATCCAGTGCATTTGGAGCTTTCCTGGATTTATGCTTTATATGAGAGCATGAAGTCACCTTGCGCAAATGATTTATGCTTCATATAAGAGCATGAATTCACCTTGCGCAAATGATTTATGCCTTATATGTCGATCGTGCCAGGATTTTTACTAGGATTTCTCCATAGTCTGATGAAAATATGCTAAGAACCTATCTTCCTCAAGTCCTAGCAGTTCCTCCACCTGTGTAATAATGGATTTGTCCTCAGTCATCTTGGTAGCTTGCGCAATGAATATAATTGGGGTGAGAAAATCAACTAGCACAACTACTTCTCATCCATATACCAGATGAAATGAGGTATACCTAATCAAGAGCTTTATGGTATTCCTATACGCATATAACACAATTGGAACCCGCTCATCTCAACCATCCCTATTTGTGAAAAAAACCTTAGTCATCCTCATCTCCAATATTTAATTAAATTCTTCTACCATTCTATTATCTTGTAAATGGTAGGGACTACTCTTATGGTGTTGAATAAAAAATTATTTGGTAAGGGTCCCTATATTTTCACTGAGAAAGTGGGCTCCTTGGTCACTAGTCAAGCTTTGAGGAAAACCAAACCTGGTAATAACATTCTAAAAAATAAACCATACTATAGGGGTTGTAGAACAATCCCAAACAACCTCTACTTCAGCCCAGGGAGTCAGATAGTAAGTTTCAGTAATTATGTATCTAGCCTTTGAATGCTTAGTTGCAGGATTTATCAGAGAGATGAAATCAACATCACATTTTTCGAAATCTTGTAGTGCGCGAGCAGGGTGTAGAGGAAACTCATTGCGACATGATGGTTTTTCCACTCTTTGACATACATCACAGGCCCAAGAATAATCCTTAGCATCTTGAAACATTGTATGCCACCTTAAGCATAATCCTTAGCATCTTTAAACACTGTATTCCACCTTAGCATAATCCTTAGCATCTTTAAGCATAATCCTTATCATCTTTAAACACTGATTTCCTTTATGCTAGTGTGTCCTCCCCTAACTCCACTATGACATTCCCATACAATATCAGGTCTTTCATGGTCTAACATATAGCACCACAATATATTATCCAATCCCAATTTTTAGAGTTGGCCCATGATCAATTCATAGTATTCTATGTGAACCATGAGGTGCCTCTTTTGTGTTGAAGAATATCCTTTTGACATAGTACCAATAGTCAAGAATAGGTAAATTTCTAATAGATAATCAGGACTGGCCTCAACATAGAAAAAATCTTCATCTGAGAATTGGTCATCTACAATTACACCACTTTCTCTGGACTCTAGTAAAAGAAAGTGATTTTTATTGTCATTTAACTTTACAGGATTAACAACGACCTCAAAAGAGAACTGTTGAAACAATAGAAACCACCTGCAAATGCGACCTTCTAACATGGGTTTTTTCACCAAATACTTCAAATAAGAATGGTCAGTAAAAAACTTAAAATGACTTCCAAGTAAAAAATGCCTAAAATTTTATAAAGCATACACCATATCCAAACCTTCCCTTTCGGTTGTGGTGTAGTTTCATTCATCCTGGGAAAGTTTACAAGTGGCGAAGTATATAGTATGGTCCAATTTTTCTTCCCCTTGTTGTGCAATAATAGCATCGAGTTCAACTATCGAGGCATTAATATGTACATGAAGTTCAATTTTCCAATTAGGATAATTTAGAATGGGTGTAGTGTTCAACTTCTCTTTTAGTAGGTCAACTATTTTATCACAGTTTCAAGTCCAACGAAACCCTTCATATTTCTTGTGAAGTTGTTCCAAAGGTGTTGTTATGATTACATAGCCCCTGATAAATTGGTGGTGATATATTTTATGTCCCAGGGTCATTCACAACCACTTGACAGAGGTAGGGATAGTCATATTAAGAATAACTGCAATTTTCACAGGATCTACCAACATTCCTTCCCTACAAACAATATGACCTATCAAATTTCCAAATGATACACAAAAAATTCATTTTCTTAGATTAAGGGAAATACAAAACTATCTACAATGGTCCAACATCAATCGTAATATCCCAATCTTCTCTTTAAGTAAGTTGTATACAGTCTAATCATTTAGGTATACCTCAAGGAACTTATGGATGAAATTGTGGAATGTTGTGATCACGACCTGAGAAAATACTGCGCGGGAATTCTTAAGGTAGTCTTCTTGTTATATTCCTCAACTATTCAGTGATATATGGAGAAAACATTCATAAAGGAATATGCTTCATTTCCTGCTACTTTATCTAGTACCTTGTCACTAAAGAGGGTGGGAAAGGGGTCATGTACAAAAGAAACATTCATGCTTCTATATTCCACACAAAATCGTATATCATCCATACATTTCTTGGTTTGTATCATGAAAAGACTTATCCATTCAACTTTATCGCCAAGGAAAATCAATCCAGTTATGAGCATACTATCAATCGCCTTCTTCACTTTCTATTTGAATCTAGGATTTCACCAATATGGCCTATGCTTGAAAGGTCTTGATTCATAATTTAAATCTATCCTCATCTCCCCTAAATCTCCCTTAGTACCTTTTAATTATAAAAATTTTGTAGGAAACAAAACCTCATATTCCCACAACAGATCCTACATCTTTGTCACATTTTGTTCATCCCAATAGTCTCCAATGGATGCTATCTTAGGATTCTCATTAGTTTCTATAAATTGACTTTCCACAACTTCAAGGGTTTGGTATAGGAACTACTAACAATCTACGATATAGTACTCTTTAACCTCTCTAGCCCCTTTGGATTCCTGTAATGTTAGATGCCTAAGTTCCTCAAGGTCAGGAGGATCTTTTGAGTCTTTATCAACAATAAGAAATATCGTAGGTAGTCAAGGAGAGGATGGGTAAAGATTATGATGAAGGAGATACTCATGTTCAGAATAGACAATAGGAGGATGCATAGTCTTAACTTCATCAACAAAAAGTATTTTCTTAATCTGTTGCAAATCTATAGTGATTTTAGGAGACTTACCTCAGAATAAAAAGTCTTTCCAAAAATGTCATTGAAGTATTCCCCAACAACTATTTTGGCATAAAGCTTCCTCATGTATATAGCAAGAGGCTATAATTTGTCCCAAGGAATGAATAAATTGATGTACCCACAATTGAGAAGGAATTTGCACAGCTTCCCGTACCTGAATATAGTGGGCAACATGCTCCCTTGGATCCAAAATCCCCTCATATAATTCCAAAGATGACTGTTCTGGATTCAACGAAGTAAGGTGTGAAGGGGGGATAAAGAAATACTGGATGGCATGCTTTGCTTCATCCTAGGAAGATAGAGTGTCCTTGTGGGTGGCCCACCATATAGCCAAAGAGGATCTTAACGCCACATCAAGTACAATAATTCTTTGCTGACTTTATCCTCTAAATCAACAAGAAAACTACATGCATTTGAATTTCCATCGTACAAAGGGTAGTCTATAACCTTTGACCCAATCCATCTGGACACTCTGATAGTTGTGCAACATCATGGGAAGTTCTCATATCTTCCCTGTTTCTAGTTGTCAAAAGAGACCTTGAAATATTCACCTACAGATTGAATATTGTGCCCACTTACTGAGCCATATGTGGTTAGGTTAGTGTAATCTAATCACTTCCATGTAGTCAAAGTATAGAGGTGGTCCAATGCATCCCCTCCCATATTCCCCTCTACCAAATTCGTATAACGATGACATCAGTGGGGATCTAGTGGTTGCATTACTTTCATACCATCTACTTCAAAGGTCACAAGTTCCTTCTTAATGTTGGGATTGTTATATTATTTGCAGTGAAAGTTGAATTTGAAGAAATGAAAAAAAAGTCGAAGGTCGAGGTGGATTGACCAGGTAAATTCAAAGTGGATAGGCAGGCATGTGGAAACTAAGTGAAGACCAAATGGAGGTTTATGTGTAATTTACTGGTAAACCAAATTAGAGTCAACTGTACCAAAATCTCAAGATTCACGAGATTTGTATCAAATGATCTACGAGGATCTGTAATTGTTTTTGGGAACCTTTATTTAGGGTTTTTTCTACTCTAAAGATTATAAATAAGGCATGTTGTAATGTTGTAAAAACTAACATTTAGAGAAATAATTTTAGATATTGTTTACCATGTAGATGTAAGTCTAATTAGCTACATGGTTGTGTTTTGTGTAAATCAAGAAGGCATGATTTTGATTGTGTCTGTGTAGAGAAAGGTTAGGCATGTAACCTTTTATTCTGAAGGAATAAGACAACAAGAGAGAAAAATACTCAAGGAATGTTGATTTTCCCATTTGGGTTTCCATGGTAAAATATATGTGTGCTATGTGTTTTCTTTGTCATTTACTTTCTTGATTAAATCTTTCTTCCTCTATTCTAGTAGGTTTAGCATGGAATTGTTCCTCATTTCCTAACATATGGTATCAGATCTTGGTTTAACAATTAATGACACCATAGTCAATATCTAGTTTAACATAGGAGAATCATTTCATATGACACCACATAGAGAATGGTTCTACAAATATGAACTATACGAAGGAGGATATGTGTTCCTAGGGGATGACTCAATAAAAAATATTTTTGAATGAGGAATAATTGGACTGACACTATAGGATGGGAGGAGTATAACACTTCTAGGTGTGCTACACATTTTGGGTTTGGAAAGAAACCTGATATATGTCAGCAATATGAGTGATGCAGGGGTGCACACTTTATTTCATAAGGATGCGTGCAAGATGGTCAGAGGAGCGATATTAATAATGAAAGGAGTTTGGATTGGAACCCTATACAAGTTATTATGGAATTTCGAATTGACTGGGTACAATAACATCGTTTTTCCTGAAGTTGAATCAAATTCGACTTGAATCGACTCGACTCAGGCTGAGTCAATTCAACCCGACTCAACAAGTCCTCACCAAAATGACTTGACCATGCTATGGCATGAGAGGATGGGACATATTGGAGAAAAATGACTTCAAGATATGCATAAAAAGGATATGTTCGAAGATTTTCATGAATGTAATTTAGAAGTCAACTTTTCTGAACATTCTATATATGGAAAACAAAGTTGGGTGAGGTTTCCACCTAGATCAACAAGGGCATATGGGATTCTAGAACTGGTTCATAGTGATGTGTTTGTCCCTATTTTAGTGCTTCACTTGGTGGATCCTCGTATTATGTCTCCTTCATAGATTATTTTTCTAGGAAGACATGGATATATTTCCTGAGGAAGAAAATGAAGGTTTTTGATAAATTCAAAGATTTAAATCTCTTGTAGAAAACCATACAGATAAGAAAATTAAGGCACCGAGAACTAACAATGGTGGTGAATTACATGGAAATGAATTTTATTAGTTCTGCAATCAGTGTGGAATAGCACGCCAAAATAACACACCATATACCCCACAACAAAATGGAGTTGCTAAGAGAATGAGCATAATATTGATGGACAAGGCAAGGAGCATTCTCAATAGTGCTAGGCTCGTACAAGAATTTTGTGCAGAGGCAGTCGAAATTGCAAAATATCTAGTGAATATGTCTCCTTCATCGACACTAGTTGATACAACTCCACATTAGGTATGGCCTGGTAAGAATCCTTCAGTTTCACATCTCAAAATATTTGGTTGTGATGCATTTGTGCACGTTCCCCAGGAAAACAAGAGTAGGTTGAACAAGAAGGAATTCAAGTGTAATTCCATTGGATACAAATAAGGAATGAAAGGATATAATCTATGGGATCCTTCCTAAAGGAAAACAATGTATAGTTGAGATGTGGTCTTCAAAAACGTCAGAAGGAATTCTAAGTCTAAAGTGGTGGTTCAAACAGAGAATAATCCAGAGAAGGTGTGGTTTGAACTGAGGAACTAAGAATATGATACATATGAGTCGATTGAATTGAATGAAGAGGTGGAACAATAAATCCTAGTTGTAAGAAGGTCAAAACGAGTAAGAAAAATAATCGAAAGATCTAGTCTTCCTGACTTTTATTTTTCATTTTTGTTAACCTTCACTAACGAAGAGCCCAATTTGGTCGAAGAGGTAGTCGACTCAGCAAAGGGAAAAATATGGAGGAACTCCATGGTTGAAGAGATGGAATCCTTGCATAAGAATGAGACATGGGATTTAGTCAAATTACCAAATTGAAGAAAACCTATTGGTAGAAAGTAGGTATTAAAGAAGAAAATGAATGTCACAGGTCAAGTCGAGAAATTCAAATCTCGACTGGTAGCAAAAGGATATTCCAAAGTCGAAGGAATCAACTTCAGTGAGATTTTTTCCCCTATTGAAAAATTAACTTGCATTAGAGTGCCAATGTCATTGGTTGTAGCATTTGATATGGAAATAGAACAGATGGATGTAAAGACAATGTCCATACTATTGGATTACTGAGAGGGGGGGTGAATCAATAATAGAGCAATTTAATCCTTTTTAACCATATAATCCAAGTGTTATATCAATGTATCATTATCATCCAATAACTACAGAGTAAATAAGCAATGAATAAATGAGAAATCATACACATACACAGTACACCAGTGTTTTACATGGAAACCTAAAGTGAGAGAAAACAATGGAATTATTTTTCTTATATGCCTTGAAGAATTACATTCATTGGAAGCACCAACTTCCTTTTTTTCTAGCTGCAACTAGAAGGAGGATCCAACCCCCTAGTTTCTCAAGCTACAAATTGAGGGAAGCTCCAACTCCCCAATTCTCTAGCTACAACCAGAAGGAGGCTACAACCCCCTATCTCTGACTACAACTGGAAGGTGGCTACAACCACCTGTCCTTGCCCTATCCAATCACCCTAACGTATAAATAGAATGATGGAACCACTATCACACTATCCCTGTGAGATATACTGTTGTAAACCTATACCAATCAACCTATACCAAATAACCCATACCAATAACCTGAACCATGCATCAACCATTAATCAACCTGTACCTCAACTTGTACCATAAAAAAGTTCATCAACCGTGCACCAACCTGTAATCAACCTGTACCATAAACAAGTGCATCAACCATGCACCAATCTATACCTCAACCTGTACCATGAACAAGTGCATCAACCATGCACTAAACCTGTACAAATAACATGTCGCAACAACTTTTCCAAACAACCTATCACAACAACCTATCTCATTAATCTTATCAACCAAATCAGATCTACTCACCAGTATCAATCACCAAGACAACTCTCAAATATGTGCATCAATCAAGCATAACATGACAACTTATAATCATCACCAAGATCAATATGTGCTTCTAATAATACAAGTATGATACATCATCCATAAACCATGTGTCAATAATACTACTAACAAGTGCCTCCAACCATGTACCAAGTATGTACCAATCATGTATAAACTACTCATCAACTATGACTCATCAATATGTACCAACATCATCAACTATACACCTCATGTATGTGCCAACTCATCAATTACTTGTCTCAACCATGTACCCGACATGTACATCAACCATATTCCCTCATCAATTTCATCATCCAAATATGATTTGTAACTCTGTAATATACCTGGTGTATATGATCACATACCTAGAAACCTTCCTTAACTTTAACAACAAGAGACTAGAATTTTCATCAAACTTTTATTTAGTCTCACATGACTGGTTTTGGATTAGTTAACAACCCTAACTTGAAATAATCATAACTTTGTACCTGTAATGAACAAATATCTGAAACTGATATACAATTTCTTGTGTGTTTTATGCAATTCAACCAGCTGTCACTACTTGGAACCTCTCAGAAAGGGAGTTATAGAAAAAATGGCATACCTTGCTGAATTATGGCTTATTCTAGAGAGAGACCTTGTAGAGCATGCCCCGCATGGAATATTTCTTGAATCGATCTTAAAATGTTACAAAGAATAATAAAGACTGTACTCTTACCAAAACATTTAGTATTACCGAATTTGGATCTGTTATGAAGAAGTTATGACGTTTGTACTTGAAACACTTGTTTTAGACTAGTTTCAGGACTAGCCATAAACCCTATTTTCCATGGAGTGTAACTCCAAAAATACAACAAACCAGAAGATGAATGTTTTACCAAAGATACTTGGATATGTTTCCTAAATGGAATAGAAATT
>JASDQU010034228.1:9751-21924 GCA_032191745.1 Picea mariana | reverse complement strand
TTGCAGATAGAAAGAAAAGGAGAAAGGAGGTAATTTGGTATCAATTGTGGTATCAAGAATTTTATTTCTGTTCGTAGGCACCAGAAGGTGATGCAGTGGAATCATTCCACCCAGAAGGCATAGAGTGAATGAAGAAATGGAAGAGGAATTCAGGAAAATATGAATGAGATTGGATACCATGGAAACAATGCAGAGGAGAGAACCAGATGCTGGAGATATCAATGAATATGAGAGAGAAGTGATAGAGGTCGAAGAAGATGTATCACAGTATGTTGCACAAGATCGCTTACTGAAAGTTGTTTCAAGAATGGGAGCCAGAGAAAGGATAGAGGTACCAATGTATGAAGGCAATTTAGAAGTTGAAGAATTATTTGATTGGGTACGTGCTATGGAAAAGTACTTTGATTATGAAGATATCAAAGAAGACAAGATGGTGAATCATGCAGTGACAAGATTGAAAGGTCATGCAACATTATGGTGGGATGAACTACAAGCCGTACACAGGAGAAAAGGTAAGCATAAAATTAAGAACTGGGATAGGATGGTAGCGAAAATGAAGGACAAATTTATCCTGAAGGACTATCAAATCAATCTGTTAAAAATATTGCAGAACCTGAGAAAAAAGAGTTTATCAGTGGAGTACAGTGAGGAATTTTACAGACTGAACATCAGAGATGGATAGAAAGAGAATGAAGATGAGAAAAAAAATAGATATATTAATGGGCTGAGATATGAAAGACAAGAGGAGATCAACATGATGTATGTTAGTAAATTTGAGGATGCTTATCGAGAAGCCTTGAAAGATGAAGAAAAATTGACCTTATTCCAAGAGCTAGTTTACCAAACGAAGCAACTTATAGGTGTTACAAGGGAAAAAATCTCTATGGCCAAGAGTAAACCACAACAGATAGGTATGACTACAGAAATCAACTCAATTCCAACATGTTCTATACAAACTAATGTGCTATACGAGGAAGAAGCCTACCTCAATCCAATCATTTGATGCCATTCCACCGTTGAGCACTTTGACCCAAAGATTTAAACCTGCAAGATGTTCTCAACAAACAAGCAATTCAAGTATATAGTGACAATCTATAAAATGAGTTAGAACATCAGATAGCACAATCCATTAATAAACATTACAAACATTCCCATGGATAATAATCATATATTTTCAAGATATCGATAGGATGGGAAATGAGTATTTCTATTAATAATTGATGAATAGAAGTATCAACATTACAGACTTCCATGTCGGCACGGTTTGAAACCAAGAAACCAAGTTCCTTCCAACTAGGTCTCCACCACTTCAATCCTCCACCAAAGGAAATCTCATAGAAAAGAGGTAATGAGGCCCTCTCGATAATAAGGAAAGAGCTTGGGGGCTGAACATTATGTTCAGACTTGAGGGACAAAGGGATGCAAACTCAATATGAAGTAATTTCTCCATAGTAACTTTTCTCTCAAAGTTGAATGCTTTCTCCTCTTTTTCCATAGCTCGAAATTGTGCTCTTATAGCCTCCAGAATGCAACTGAAGGGCTGAGTCGGAACATTTCCAGTATATGGAAGGCCAAAGATCAAATATGTTATGTCGTGACATGGAAACTTGACCTCATTTTGTATTTTATGGAACAAATATCGATATAGGTGAGATGTAGTGGAGCAATAGGCATATACGCGTCTTGCAAAGCAGTTAGGGATCGTATATGTGGAAAGATATATATTTTTGGCTCTGGATTTATCAAAAAGGGGTTGATAAGTATGCATAGGGAAATGGAAAAATGCCCTCTGTGAAATATAGAAATGGTGAGGTAAATCTTGCTATAACAGATGCCCCCTAATCTATGAGATCATAGGAGTATCTGTGATGGCCGAAATACATTATAAATAACCCAGAAGTGGAGTGGTAGTGAACCGGATGGACAAACTCAATTTCTCATTATATTATGTACTGACTTTTCATACATGGCTGCCAAGAATACAATGCAGATCCATGTGTAAAATATACTGACAAGTGTTCATGGCCATGATTAGGCAAGTATAAATGAGGTTACATGCCAATAGTTGTCATAGTCACGAACAACGCCCAGTGAAACCAGTCTCAAAATCAATCCGAAGATATCTGTATACCATGGAGTACAATATAATCTCCCATGATCATTGAAGTCAAATAGATACTGGTCTAATGAAATGGAAGCAACATCCCAGGAAAGCTACATACACAAAGTGATGTCTTCAAGTCTTCAATACAATCCACCAATGGTGCAAGTCTACATCATGTGAATAAATGAGTTTAGGTCGAACACAATGAGACATCGTTTGATTACCAGTCATTGAGGTATACCGTTAAAAAACGTGAGACAACCTACCAATAATCAAAGTAGGTATCAAGGCACCGAGTACATCTCTACAAATGTGAATAAAGGAGCTACTGTTGAACACTTGAGAGATCCATTGATCAAGATACATTGATGTATTCCCATCTGTCAATGGAAAGAGAGCCTACCACTAATGATTGCAAGCCTCAAGGTACTCATAAAACTCTAGGTCTCATATCCAGAATACATGAGCTGAAGTCGATGGAAAGAGACCTGCTGAAAGGAGAGCATTAGGGCATCTCTCATCAGTCAACACAAGGGAAAAATAAGGAGCTTAATAATTTGGTGGAGATCGGACGAAGAACATGTTCATGAACCAATGACCCTGTGTGTCTTTTGCTTGTTCCAAATGCAAGCGGTACATGAAAAAGAACCTCTGAATAGTAGCCAATGATGAAAACTACTGATAAAGGCGAGGAAACCACCAATAAGGCTAATGGCATCCAAGACACTGCATGAATCCCAAAGTGTGAATAGATGTCTTACTGTCGAACACAAGGGAAAACACCCAGTCAACGAACCATGATGAAACGTCGATTGTTGGGTTCAAGGTTACCTACCAATGATGAAAGTAGGGTCAGGGTGCATCATAAGACCAAAATATCATGTGATTCTGAGACAAAATGAGGGTATGGCTGACATGTAAGGTCAAGATTTCTGAACAGTGGCCGACACAGGTTGATAGACTTTCTTTGAACAAGAGCATGAGACATACGGTGGACTCTAGAAGCATAGACTTAATGATGTGACAACTATATGTAAGAGGCATCCATATTGTTCTCTATAGTGACTGGAAGATTAACCAGTCAGGAGAGAAAATTCTGTAAGGAGATCAACTTCCTAAGGCCATGCTAAACCCAAAATTATGACGATGCAAGGACTTAATAACTTTGTGCTATGTTCAAAGGCAACACGACTTCTACCAATTACAATATAGTACTCCCTTCCCATCCATATTTTTTTGTTTTTTCATAACAAGTGAATGCTATTATGCAGAGGAGGGAACGAGTGTCGCAAGTAAGCAAAACTAGTTCCAGTAGTGGAACGTACCTATGCTCAATGCAAGGAAATGCATGCAGGAGATGGACACTTGGGGTGATGTTCCTTCTAGGGTATAGGGTGTCAAATTACAAAGGATATAAACAAGGCTCTGCTTGGTTGAGGATGCAAACTGCTTGGGCCATGGTTTATAACGCAAAGCGAGAACCGGCTAAAGGATCAATACTGCAAGCAAGGGCATGAGATGCAATCAAAATTTAACACCAAAAAATGTCCTTTTTTGTATCTTTTAGTCTACTTGGTGTGAAAAAGGGGTAAACTTGTTCCTAATAGACGTCTTTTCAAATCCAATTTACAAGTGTGAAAAAGACAAGTTCACTCGGCGATATTTTCCATTTTTGATACTAAGTCAGACAAGAGCTTAACTAAGACTCATGATATTTCAAATCCAATTTTAATGAGTGTGAAAGGGACAAATAACTCGGCGATCTTTTCAATTTTTAATAACGAGTCGGAAAATATCTTAACTAAGACTCATTTTTTGGGAGTCCATGGGTAATAAGGCCGCGTGTGCATGAATGAGAAATGAGGATCATTGTAAAGTCATGTATCGAATTCTAATGGACTCCCGGTCCTAAGGAAAAATCTTGGCATGGGCACCAAATGACAAAGAGGTTCTAACTAGGGTGCCCATGTTTGGTAAGTCTCTACCATATATTAACAATGCTATGATAGAAGATGGAGGTTAATGTGTCGCAATAAATGGGTTCGAACCTAAGGCGTAAAAAGTGGTAATTTAAGGATAATGTAAAACTGCACAATGTATTGAATACCTATCATATATGCTAGGTTATGAATATACCTATCTAAGGAGACGAATGTCCAACCATGACATTGAAATCTGTAACAAAATTGAGTCAAAACTACAAAAACCAGCTTAAAACCATTTTTGAATTAGTCCATTAGACAAAATAATAGCATAAAACTATATCAAATGGTTAAAAATGTTTTATAAATAGTAATAAAATCAAAATTTACTATGTCATTTTCATTTTCACCAAATATAGTGCACTTTGGACTAACATACCTCCAAAATTCAAACGACGATCGTGGGAGCAATAGGCAATAGAATTGCAAACCGTCTGGACTAGGTAACTCTTCATCCCATCCTCTTCAAATTTAATGGTTTACAATTTTGAATTAGGCTCCATTTTCTTAGTTTTTAACGATGCAAATTGAGTTTTTTGGTATACACGGGTTTCTACTAATATGTCGCGTATACGACTAGATATACACCCCTATGTGAACTATAGGGAGTGTATATCAGGCCCTACCCACGACTGTTCTTGGATAACCCACGTATACTTGCACAAAATGGAAAAAAATAAGCTTCTAACTCAAAAATTGATTCGGTTTTTGTAGGATGGTGTTGGAATGGAGGGAGAGAGAGAATGAGGAGGTAGATGCAGCAGTGGATCAGAATCTGATGGCTTAAGAGGCATTAAAAATATGTGGTCTATACAAGTTTTTGGCTCTTAAAGGAATGAGGGCCCAAGTGAGGTTATTGGAAATGCTAGTGGGATATTGGGATCCAAATAACGAGAGCTTTATCCTTGATGGACAACCATTAGGATCGAAGTAGAGGACATCTACTTCTTGATAGGACTTTCATGTCGAGGAGAAGTCATGGAACTCAAGTCACATGGGGCTGGGAGTGGGATGAAGGTCTAAGAATACATCGAGGCCCTTTGTGTTGTAGGGACTCCCATGGTGGGAAGTTAAATCCCTATCCAGGCTATAGGTAACCTCAGCTTGAAGATTATTGTGCCTATGCTTACCAGGATCATAGGTTCATCCTTGTTGCATCAAGCATCGAGACCACTTATGTTTTACGCACTGGAGTGTGTGAGACCTACTCTGTACAATTGGTGTACCTCACTGCTGACCAGTATGAAAGGTCAACTGACAGAGTGCAAGCAGGGGGTAAAGAAAAACTTTGGGTTTTCCTCTATCCTTTGTAGCTTATTTTTTGAGAGGATCCCAATCCTGGGACCTAGAGTGGAGATCATTCCTAAAGGGCCATGTGATCTAGCTATGGAGCGATGGATTGAGGTCATGAGATGACAGGGGGGAGGTAGGGTGGTGACACCCTACAACGATTATTTTTTATTCTGGTGGAGGAGACAAATCATAGCTTTGGATGACTATCCCTATGCGAGAATTGATTTTAGAGGTGATCCTGATATGCCGCTTCCACTAGGAGCTACCTATGGTGCCATAGGTAAACAATATTTTTCATATATTTCATTTTTTGTATTTTTGTATTTAAAAAGGAAAAAATATTTTTTGGATGGTCTTTTTAAATATTAACTCGATACTTGTGTGGTTGTATATGTGGGTCCACAATGGCCAGAGGGATTCCTATGACATAGGCGGAGGCACTGGGAAGATGAGGCATTGGGAGGAGAGGCAGAGAGAGTCCTTTAGAACATGCAGGGAAACCTGTCATGTTTGACACAGAGGATTCCTATGGTTCAGGTGGAGGATCTACCTAAAGCCATGCAGAAGCAAGTTGTCGGTGTACCTAGAGCATGGGTATGAATCTTCTGACGTCTCGTCAATGCCATGGTTTTCTATCATGAGACTCATCTGGCGCCACAGGCGTAGATGTCATGGGACATGTATATCGGATGTATATGTATTTTTGAGGGTTTTAGCCCCAATTTTGTAATATAAAACACCATATTTTTTGGAAATATATAAAGAAGGATCTTCAACTGTACTTATATCTTACAATGTGTACATTGATTTAATGGTTTTCTTTGCTTTATTAATGTGACAAATTCCAATTCAAAACATAATTAGTGTAGGCATCGAATACATGATTCGAACTTCTAGGAATGTGAAAGTATGTAATAAAATCAAATTTTCATTCTAAAAGACGTACCCATAGGAAACGACAGAGTAATGTTGGATCACACACATGGTAATGACCGTTCAACTAACATATGACTAACTAAGAATCTAGGCACACCTCTATAGAGAGAATACCATGTGAGATAACATCACACAATAATTGTATGACGACGTTATATTCAACAACATTATTCGTGGATGGCCCTAGGCATATGCCACCTGAGGACACCAACAGACCCTTGAGTGAGTAAATCACCCAAGAGGTGAAAGATAAGTTCCGTGTATGATGACTAGCTCCATCTGCAAATCCCACATAGACCAAAGACTCCGTTGACATCTTCCAACAAAAGGGAAAACTCAATAAGCAAGCCAAAGACAAAAAAGGGGAAAAGGTGTATATACACTAAATTTACATTAGTATACAAAGGGTTTCACCCAAGCCCAGGGCTCAAGCGTGATATCTTTTTAAGTAGAGCCCATTTTTGGGCTCAACCAATTTATTCCCTTCATAATCTTCCAACTCGTAGGCTCCTTTTTCTAGAACACGTCACACGATATAAGGATCGTGCCACATGGGTTTAAACTTGCCTGCTCCTAGCAGTTCTTTGGCTTGGTCATACAAGAGGACCAAGTCACCCTCAGCATACAACTGGGGATAGGCACACTTATTGTACTGAACCTTGACACATTTCTTGTTTGCCTTGATAGCCGTAAAGGCGTCCTGACGTTGCTCATCAAGACTCTCTAGGTGTACAAGGCATCGCTCTAAATCCGAATTAACAAGTAGGAGCTCAACTTCCAATTTGAGAGAAGGGATTTCACATTCAACGGGAAGTATCGACTCCACATCGTGTACTAACTGAAAAGGAGAAAAACCGGTGGCAGTATTAACCAAGGTTTGGTATGCCCAAAGTGCGGGATATAACATGATGTGCCAGTTGGAATTGCTCCGACTAACAAATTTTTGCAAGATGGTATTGAGAGACTTATTGATGACCTCTACTTGCCCATTTTCTTGGGGATAATAAGGAGATGAGTGATCATGTTTAAACCTCAACTTAGATGCTAGTTCTATCATCACTTCATTTTGAAAATGACTGCCATGATCAATGACAATCTCACTCGGGATACCGAACCGGGGGATAATTTGGTTGAATACAAGTTGCAGTCTTTCCATTGGATTTCACGGTAGGCATGACTCCGGCCCACTTGGTGAAGTACTTGACAACCATGTTAATGTGTTTATGCCCCCCAACCGAAGTTGGGTCGCAATCAACGAAATCTACTCCCCACTTGGTGAAGGGACTGACAATAATGACTGGGTGAAGAAGGGCTAGGTGCGGGTGAATTTTTTGAGTGAACACCTGGCAGGGGTGACACTTCTTAACCACTTCAATACAATATTTAAATATGGTGGGCCAGAAGTAACTGAATCGCAATATTTTTTGGGTTGTCGCAAGCCTAGATAGACGAACACCACAAGCCCCTTTGTGGCAATCATTAAGGACCAAGTTGGCTTCCTCATGAGTTAAGAAACAACGTAAGATACTATCTATTCCTCGACGATACAAAGTGTCACTGACGATTGTATATTTTTTGTCTTGGTATCTAACACATCATCGATCATCTCGCAAGAGATGCTGAGTGAACTTCAAGGATTGAAGATATAAAACAATATCTCCATACCAGGGGTCAGACGACAAGATGAGAAAAATGTGTTCATCTATAAACAAATCGACATGAATAACATCTTCTTCTAATCGTGGGAAATTAGATATTAACTCTGCAAAAACTAGTGATTTCTTGGACTTGGCCGAAGCAAAGTCGAGATCAAATTCTTGTAAGATGACAATCCATTTGTTATATTTTCCACCTATGATATGTCTAGTGAGGGTGTATTGAAATGGATTAACATCGAAAACCACAGTAGTTTTGCAAAGAAATATATAGTGTCATAAATGTTGGACTGCATGGACGACATCCAAAGATATATTTTCAATGTGCGAGTAATTATGTTCAGGACCGACTAAATTTCGACTGAGATAGTAAATGAAGTGCTCGCGAAGCTCATCATCCTCCTGAAATAGAACCATACTAATGGTCTCTTTAGATGCAGTGATATACAACAAGTAATCTCTACTGTAATTAAGAGATATCGGCAGAGGGGTCGATACCAAGGATTTCTTTAAAGCATCAAAAGACTGTTGGGATCACTCATCCTAGATAAACAGGGTGTATTTCTTCAATAGGTGCATGAAACCCTTAGTGATATTGGCATAATTCACAATAAACTGACGCAAAAAGTTAGCTTTCCCCTGTAAACCTTGAAGTTGTCTAATCGTGCGCAGGGAAGGCAACTGAAGAATTGCCTCAACCTTAAGTGGATCTATGATGATCCGTGTCTCGAAGACTAAGAATCCTAAGAGATGGCTAGATCTAATGAAAAATATGCATTTATGAGGATTGAGTGAGATTCTATAGTAGCGACATATTTCAAAAACCAGTCGAAGGTGCATAGCATGATCCATTCTCTTGCGAGAGTGAGCAGCAAGATCATTGAGGTAAGCTTCGACTATGTGTTTGAGATCATGAAAAGTGAAAGTCATCGCTCGTTGGAAGGTTGCTCGGGCATTTTTCAGGCCGAAAGGCATTTTTTGGTATAAAAAAATGCCACAAGGACATATGAATGTCATCTTATGTTGGTCTTTGGGTTTGATCTAGATTTGGTTATAGCCAAAAAATCCATCCATAAAAGAAAATATTTCACTTCCCACACACTCATCGAGTATCTAATCAATGAAAGGCATGGGGAATTTATCTTTAGGACCAACCTTGTTCAGGTCGCCAAATTCCATACACACGCGGATGGTTCCTTGCTTTTTATTCATGGGAACGGGGTTGGATACCCATTTGTTCAAGGGAATTGAGTAGATAAAGCCGATATTAAGTAGCTTCTCTACCTCTGCCTTAATAGCAGGGGCCTTCCTAGGATTAACGACTATAAGACGTTGTCGAACGGGTTTAGCATCCGGGTAAGTCCTAATATCATGTTCGACAATACGGGGGTCGATCACTGGAATCTCTTCATATGACCAAGAAAATACGTCTCAAAATTCTTTGAAGAGGTTGGTGTAGATCAGAATCTCTTTTGGCGGACAATATGCACCTATATTTTCATTTTTGATCTTGCCAGGGGTACGAGAGATATCGATCTGGATGGTAGGAGAAATACTCACCATATTCCCTTCGGCGTAAATTCCATGTGTATCAAGTGGAACTACGGCGTGATCGACTATCTCACTCAGGGTAGATCTAAAATCATCTTGCTCAATTCTTTCAAGACTTGGGAGAAAATATGATCGATGATGCGTATCGTCCCAAGGTCTCTCAGAAACATTCATGGCTTCAAGGATGGCTTCGTCCGAAGGCAAAGTCTCATTCCAAGAAATCATGTGAACAAGATAACGAAGTGGCTCACATGGGCCTAATAACTGGATCCTCCTCAACCGTCTGTGAGGGAATAGGATCGATATCAACAGAAGAGTCAAGGATAGCTTGATATGCAATCTCTGCTGCCGATAGTGGCATATCCATGCCATCATGCGACTGAACTTCAATCGACAAAGTCGGAGAAGATAGGGTCCAAGGGTCACTAAAATAAGAAGTGCGGAAAGGGATGGACTTCTCTATTGAAGAGGGCGTACTGGACATGGCGTAAATGTGGTGAGTTGGTGCCGAGAATTCCAAAGTACCCATGAGGGAAGAATAAATTCTGACACCGATATTCTCAGTTTCCAGCTAAGAATTGTCGACCACAGGGATCGACGGTCCAACAAATGCATTCGGGCTAGAGTATACAAAGGATAACTGGTCGATCGTCACGATATCCCCCTGACGAGGAAAACAAAGTGTGTGGAAAACAGACGATACGACGACGACCATAGCATAAGTTGAATTTCAACCTAGTAACAGGTTATAATCGAGAGGTGCATTAGCTACCTCTACTTCCACCTCTACCGTCTTCCCACCTAATTGGACCTGAAAGGCGGGGAGAATACCATGAGGGCGGAAGGAATGACTGTCGAATGTGGTCAACATGGTCGACGATTTTGAAAGGGTTGGAGAACTGATAGATTTCCAACAAACTAAGGACATCACACAAGTGGTAGCACCTTCATCAACGACTTCTCATTTGATGGTATATTTAGAATACTCCACATGGATTTGAAAAGCCACATGGTAGGGTAAGCAAGGCTTCACGTCCGTGACATAAAACTTGATGATCTTCAAGCCACTAGGTTCTAGAGCTCCTAAGGCAGAGATTAAGGCATTCCTCTATGATGGACATGTCTGGAGTGCCTCCAAGGAAGACATCATGCAAGGTGTTTGGCCTAGATTCTCAACAATAGAGTAGTTATGGGCGACTCTAGCATTAGGGTTATGGGTAGAGCGCTTGAATAATGCTTTCGAAATACGAGGCAGTGGCTTTGGTTTCTCGATCTGTAAATTCATCTTTGGGGGTGGAGGAGGAGCTTCTAGGCCAGTAATATCTTTTGAAGAGCCGTAATATTGAGAGTGAGTGGCTATATCAATTTTTGCATCGACCATATTGATACAAACACAGTCGCCATCTTGCGGTGGTGGGTTTTGACTCCCACCAGGCGCATTTCTGACGTTCGAAGAACTCGAGGCTAAGTGTTGGTTGTGAGGAAAAGGATTCATTAGCACAGTGGGAGGAATATTTAAAAGCCTCACAACCTCTGCAAGTTTGGGGCATAAGTGTGTAAGGTGATCATTAGTACAAAGTTTATGAGGAAACTTAACCTTATGCTTTTTTTTCTTTCCCTCTGTAGCATTATCGTTCTGTTTTCCATTATTATTCTTGTCCTTGGGTTTATTCTTCCCACCTATATGATTATTTCGACCTTTCAATTTATTCCCATCTAGTTTCTAGTCACCATTTTGGTTTTTTGACGACTACACAGAATGTACATCCACCGATTGGGTGGGTTTGGAGGATCCAGATGAAGCTCATGCTCTGATAGACTTCATTATCGAGTCTGCAGAATTTACATTGGTGGATGCCACAATGCCATCGACATGGGGCCCATGACTCTGTCTAGGATCATGAGTCGACCGCGGTGCATTGGGAAGAAGGTGGTATAACATCCTAGACTAATCATAGATCAAATCGAATTGTTGGGCTCTAAAAATGGCCTCTTCCTCGCGGAAGACCCTGGAAGTAGCAACATCCTTTGAAATAGGAGAATGCAAAGACTTTTAAAAACCATTCTAAAAGCAATGTCAGGGGTATGGGAGTCTTAACTAACCATTTTCACCTATGACATTCCTGGATATGGTTTGAAATATGAGTGTCGATACCCTGGCGTAAAGTTGACAAAAGTTCAAGGCCAACATCGTAACGAACGGGTAGTTGAAAATGGTTAATAAAGGCTAGCACTAATTGCTCAAAAGATCCATATGTCCCCCTAGGTAGCTCAATATACCATTGTAATGCAATATCAATAAGAGTGTGTTGAAACAATCGTAATCTAATAGAATCCTGATTCAAATAATTCAATGAGCACCAGAGGTGAAAAGTAGTGACGTGATCACCAGGGTCCTCGCCATTATTACCCTCAAACTTTGGAATTTCTGACAGAAGCTTGGTGGGGACAGGGGACCATGTGGGATCATGAATCAATGGTTCATTCATTAGTTTAGGCAAATCTGGCAGATTAAGCATGGCCAGAAAGGGAATACAGGGTTGTGACACCTGACCCCATCCTCCCACAAAAGACAAAGTATTAAGAGCTATGTTCCATCTAGGATTCTGGTAAGGACCAGAACCTTGTCTGAAATTAAAAGAACCTTCTCCA
>JASDQU010034225.1:2167-21924 GCA_032191745.1 Picea mariana | reverse complement strand
CTCTCCTTAAGATCTTGTATTATGTGTGCAATTTGATCCTCCCAATTTGTTTCCATTCTTTGGATCTATGAGGCTTTCGGGGCATTGAATATTGATAAAAATAATAACATAATATCAAATAAAATCCGCAAAAATCCTCTATCCAATGACATTAGTCTAGTTGCAATATGGGCACTCTGTCAAAAGATATATTCTCTACAATATTGATGGTTCTCACAAAAAGGACCCTAGAATAACTTACTTTAAATCAACGATATCTCCACTTCCTAGACTTCGATTGGAACCATTTTTTTTTTAATTGGATGTTTTTTCAAGAGGAATTGAAATCTAGACTTGGTTTTCCCATACTATGCACACAAAGCTACAAGAATATATCTAAATGTTTCTACCTCTTTTTTCTTAGGAAAAAATATACAAAAAGAAGGGAAAAAAAATATTCCTCTTTCTTTCCCAAGAAGGAGCTCCAATACCAATTGTTATCTACCTTAGTTATAAAAATTAAATCACATATAATATATCCAAGCTTAAGATTGTAAAGTCCCATTTACTTGATTATATAAAAATACCCTTCACGCATGGAAACACTATACAATGATCCTTTTGGAAGAAATCCACTATTGTTCACTTGCCTTTTAAGGTAAGGTGACCTCTCATTGAGCTAAGCTCGAACACAAAATACTTCAATACATATCCATAAGGACTATGTCTCTCTTTATATCTAACTAGAGAACCCTAATCATAACCACCTCCTAATTACCTAATGGACTTTATTTAATGAGGCCACATTACATGTATTCCATTCTAACTGACTAATGGATCTTATTCAATAATAACATCCATAATGAACCCATTCCACTTTACATTGAATGACCACCATAACTATATCATTACTACTCTAGTGGTCCCTTTGGCATCCTAATTACACCCTTAGGGAGGATCCCAACATCTAGCCATCAACCATTATGGCACTCTCTTCTCCTCAATAACATAATGAAAACAATTAAGGAATCTCCTACAAGGCTCTAATATCACTCACGCCAACCCATTTATCTCATGACATAGACAATATGCTCACTATTGAGCACTCTAGGCCCTCATCTAGACATCAACTGTCATGAGCTTCTCTTCTATGTCATATCACAAGGGAGATATCCATTTTATCTACTCCATAGTCCCTTGGATATCTTCTTCCCTTCCAATGTAGGAAAAAAAGTCCAACAATATTGGTTTCACACTTTGAATGACCTAAAGGAAACCACTCAGTTCAAAATATCCATGAACAACACTAACAAGGTTGCAGGTTTTAATGGTGTTTACTTCACCTCTTGTGGACATTCCAACCATGGTTTTTCCGTCAAAACCATCCAATTTCATATCATTTATTACAAGCAAATCCCCCACTCCCCATAGGTTTTTCCTAGCCATAATTCCATGGGGATTTTCCCTTGTTTGCATGCATAAAAACAATGTTTCCACACAATTTCTGCCATGAACAATGAGAATAAGATAATTTGGATATGAAAATGTATGATGCACATGGGAAATAAATGTTCTTAGGTAGAATGGAGAGTCTAAGAATCATTCAGAATGAGGATGAATAATGGTTTCCCCCCAAGTTTATTCTGCATAAGACAAGTGTGCCCTTCCCAAGAAACACGAGGAAACATCCAAAAGAACACCCAATTAAAAGATGAGTGGGAAATATTTTTAAGGAATCTTGGGCAAGGAAGTTTTTACTTCAAAGGACAAGTGTCAAACCATATCACCCATGCACCCAATTTCCTCTTTCTCTCTTATGGTATCATGGTCCCCTTATTACTTCTCAAGAAACCTTTTATGTGGATAATATATTACCATTGTCATATCATACGGACACCATGGGAATTATAAGAATCACACTATAATCCTTTCCCACAATGGAAATCCATCTAAAATTCAATAGTCAGACCACTAGGAACATTTACAGCTCATTGACCTTATTTATACAGAACCCAAATAATACATGAGTTTATGTATTATATTATAGGGGTCAAGGGTAATGCATTCATTGTTTAATATTCTATAGGATATTTGTAACAATTAAAGTTTACTATTAATATTTGATAAGAATTTTTATGTCTCAAAACTATACATGAATTGAGATATAATTCAACGCATTGTTCTTCTTACATGAAGAAAGCATGGTTTGAATAAAAGTCTCATGATACATAAGAGACCACTTTATACTTGATTTTTTTTCCATTTCTATAAATCATGTAGTGTTCGTTTAATGGCACACACATTATGAAAGAAAAATGGAGAGTAGACATATTTTCTTTTACACACCAACAATGTCGCAATTGCAACTACTATTTTACAAACGAGGCAAGAGAGACAACTATGTTACAAAACGTGGAAAGAGAGACGACTATGTTACAGACATGGCAAGAGGGATGGAATTCCAATGGACTCTCAATAGAGACGTCAACATGGAAATAACAAAATCCATTTGTATGACGTCGTACGTGCGACGTTATCGGGCAATATGGAATTTGTTTTTTTTAATTTCCTCTATTTTTCGACATTATGGCCACTTTTGTCCATAACATCGCAGATAGAACATCGAAATTTTTACAATATGTAATAGTGCCAAGATAATTACAAAATCAGAGAGGATCCTCAAGGTTACTGAATACCTTGGAGGAGAAACTGTGTAGAGAAGGTGCAAAAAACATAGTTGTTGAATATTTTGTAGAGCTCTACCAAGTAGGAATTGAGCGGGTTCAAGGTGTGCACGAGGGAACTATGTTTTGAGTTCAAAGAGGAGAGTGTCATGGAGGACACCCTAGAGTTACTGAATACTTTGGAAATCTGTTGAAGGAGAAGTACTCCAGAGTTGCTGAACACTCTGAAGGAAAGGCTCAGCATGGAGTTCTTTGAGCAGGTGCAAGGAGTGCATAGAACCAACACGTTCTGAAGTGTTGGAGTAAGTTGAGGAGAAACAAAGCTACTGAACACTCTGGGGAAGAGCTCTGCAAGTGTGCATTGAGTGAATGCAAGACGTTTGTTGGTGAACTTGGAAGAGATTAGGATCCAAGAGGAAGAACTTTGCAAGGAGTGCATTAGGACAAGACTTAGACAAGGTGTTGAAAGACATTGTCTGAAGGTTCAGTTGAGTGCAAGAAGTGTGCATAGGTGTGAAACTACTACAAGTTCATAATCTTAAGAGGAAGAGCGCAGAGTGTGCCTAGAGGGCACCAAAAATTCCTTTGAAGGAAGCTGAGGGCGAGACCCTTAGGAGACTGAGCAAGTTCAAAATCTCAGGAGGAATAGTGCAAGTTTTCACAGTGAAGGCGTAAGTGTGCGCTAGGGCTGAGGTCAAATTACGTTGGAAAATATCAAGGAGGGATAGTATTTTAGAAGTGTAAACGATACCAAAGTAGCTGGGTTCGTAGGAGAATATTGAAAATCCAAAACCTTTGAATACTTATAAATTCTTCCAATTTGGGAGAAAGCAAAAGCTTAGGAGGAGGAGTGACAACAACAGTTGGATCAAGATGCAAGAAGAGATATGGATCATTGAATCCTATGTCCAAACATTAGAAGTAGCGCGTAGAGGAGGCATAGATCCCAACCATTGGATCTAAGCATGGAGGATCAAGAGTCATTGGATCCAGGTAAAGTGCACACACTTTAACCCTTTTTAAGTGCAAAGGAGAGTGGACTTGTTGAAGTCCTGAAGTCCCAAAGTGGATCGGAAACATCGATCATGCAGGAGGACAGGTGGAAACAGATATGAGACTCTGGAGAGGAATTTCTCTGAGAGTTCTTAGACAAGAAGAGTGAGAAATCACCAAATCTCTAAAGCCCAGAGCTCATCCTAGCCATTGGTTCTAGGAAGGGACACAGGGAGAGAGATCTAACACTCCGAAGAAATTTCACTATGGGAGATTTCAGTTGAGGAGTGTGTAAAACTCTCGAAGCTCAAAGTAGAGAAGCAGATCCTAGTCGTCGATCACTAGGGGACATGTAGCATCAGATCGTGGAGTCCGGAAGGAATCACTCTAGAAGAAAGGGGGTGCAAGAGCTGGAAGAAGTCTCGAATCCATAGGGAGCCAGAGGAGATCTGAGTCGTCCATTGCCAAGGACGTGTGTCAGTGGATTGTGGAATTCAGAGAAGAAATGCTTCGTAAGATTCAGAGTGTGGAGTTTATAGAACTCCTGAAATCCTGAAGAGAGGAGTAGATCCTGACCATTGGCGCAAGAGAACACGTGTCAACAGATCTGAAGGTCCAGAGGTATAACACTCCGAAGAAACCAGAGAGCAGAGTTAGGAAAATTCCCAAAGAGCCGGGAGACAAATAAAATATGAGCCATCCAAGCCAAAGGGACAGGTGTCATCAGATATTGTACTCTGGAGCAGAAGAACTTCAGAGAAATTGGAGGGTGAAGTGCACGAGGATTCCCAAAGGCCGTAGTCCAGAAGTCATCCCAGTCGTCCCTTGGAAAAGGATGCGTGGCAGAATATTTGCCACTTCAGAGAAAATTCACTCTGGAGGAATTGGAGTCTGAAGGAACGATAAATCCCGAAGGCCAGAGTGTCAGAGTTCATTTGAGCCATCTGTTGAAAAAGGAAACGTATCAGAAGATCCAACACTCAGGAAGGATTTCGCTCCGGAGGTTTGCATGGGTGAAGAATCAAGAACTGCTGAAGCCCAGAGTTTTGAAGTGAATCAGAGCTGTCAATTCTTTGAGGACATATGGCATCGGATTGTGAACTTTAGAGATTTTCCACTATGGAGGTTTTGAGGAGAAGTGGTTCGAAATTCGCTGAAGCACTGGAGCCCAAAGTTTCTATGGGTTGTTAATATGGAAAGGGAGAAGGGATCATAGATCCCTCCCACATCATTTTAGAACTTCACCAATTTGGAGTTCAGAAGTATTGGTGAGCGGTGAAGTAAAAACACCCAAAGCCAGAAGCTCTGAAGCTCCCTTTGAGTAGATGCTTGGTCATAGCCCATGGTCACGTGCATTTTCCGCCAAAGGAAAAGAGGCTAAAGTGTGAGAATCATAATTGGAGGCACAAGAAGCTAGAGAAAGCACCCAGACGGTTTAGGTTAACATAGACCTGTACTAGGTGGAATTAGAAGTCCCGAAATTCCCCGGGTATCATCAGATTGACCAGGAAAAGGCCAGAGTGTCAGAGTTCATTTGAGCGATCTGTTGGAAAAGGAAACGTATTAGAAGATCCAACACTCGAGAAGGATTTTTCTCTGGAGGTTTGCATGGGTGAAGAATCAAGAATTGCCGAAGCCCAGAGTTTCGAAGTGAATCAAAGCTATCAATTCTCTGAGGACATATGGCATCGGATTGTGAACTTCAGAGATTTGCCACTATGGAGGTTTTGAGGAGAAGTGGTTCGAAATTCGTTGAAGCACTGGAGCCTAAAGTTTCTATGGGTTGTTAATCTGGAAAGGGAGAAGGGATCATCAATCCCTCCCACGTCATTTCAGAACTTCGCCAGTTTGGAGTTCAGAAGTATTGGTGAGTGGTGAAGTAAAAACACCCAAATCCAGAAGCTCCGAAGCTCCCTTTGAGTAGATTCTTGGTCATAGCCCACGGTCACATGCATTTTCCGCCAAAGGAAAAGAGGCTAAAGTGTGAGAATCATAATTGGAGGCACAAGAAGCTAGAGAAAGCACCCACGGTCCATGTTAGCATAGACCTGCACTAGGTGGAATTAGAAGTCTCAAAATTCCTTGGGTATCATTAGATTGACCCATAAGCTATGAATAAGGTCCCTTAGGAGACTCTGTGGGTGTTCAAAGGTCCTCGTGTGCTTTTTCAAGTAAGGGTAAGGAAATAGAGGCTTGTGGACAAGGTTTTGGGGCCAAGAATAGGCCCAAAGAGTTGATCTAACTCAAATAATGGAATGATCCTAGACTAAGAGGTCTCATAGCCCCTAGAAGAGAGGGGGCCTGCATCAAGTGGTATTAGAGCTTTTTTTTTCTTATTTAAAGTAGGAAAAGAAGAGAGGATACAAAGGAGATAGTCTGATACCATCAAGTGGTATCAGAGCGCAAAATTTAGGTTCTGTAAGCAACAAAAGTTAGTAGACAACCAAGTGGGCTGGAAGGGAAATATGGAGGTGCTCTCAGTTGTAGGGTAACCAATAGACTTTCCAGGAGGGAAGGGAGAGGAGGAAAATGGATACTGAAGGCCATAGGCATGGTCAAGGAAAGGACCTTTAGCAAAAAAACAAAGCATAGATGGATAAAGAGATAGATGAGATAAGAGCATAAATGGAGAGGTTGACGTTGAAGATGTGACAAGAGGCACAGGTGAATTGGAAGTATGAATGGTCAATGAAGTAGAGAGAAAAGTGGCCTATCCAGAAGTTGTTTTCCAGGAGGCAACAACATGTGTTGAAGAGGTGTCCGAGGGAAGCTGAAACTGTCAGTGACATAGAGGAGAAAATGGTTTACATTTGTGAGCCAGAAGTTGGGGAGAACCTTAGTAAGGAGGAAGTGAGATCACTTGATCTCATAAACTTCCAGGGGGGAAGAGATGAATTTTTAGATTGCTAAGTGGGAAATGAGATGAGATCAATAGATGATCTCATGAACTGCTAGGAGGGTAGTGATGAAAATTTAGATTTTCAGGTGGGAAATGAAATGAGATCATCTGAAGATCTCATAGACTTCCAGGAGGGAAGAAGTGAAATCCCAAGTTGTCAGGTGGGAAAGGGAGATAAAATGAGACTATGTAAGAGTCTCGAGAACTTGTAGATAAGTTTGGATCAACAAGGGGTGCTGATAGAGGATGATTAGAGGAGCGTTCTGATCATTGGGGGAATCAGAATATTCCTACCAATTAGCCAAGTAGAGGCTAGCATATGTGTTACAGGTGCAGCAATAGAAAGACCAACAAAGAATGTCATAAAGGAGGAGAGGGAGAAGACATCAGAATCTTCCCCAATAGAAGAAGATGAGCATACAATTAAGATGCTCACTCAGTGGGAGAAATATTTGGAGATGTTGGAGGATTGGTTGAACAATACAGAACTAGAAGGAGGCTTCCAAGAGACAATCATGTATATTGGAGCAGACTGCCAACATGAGGAGTAGCCGGAGGAAGATGGAGATATACCAACAAAAAAACTGGCAGAAGTCAATCTGTCATAAGAGATAAGTGAGAAACAACTTAGTAAGGATCCTACAGAATTAGAGTCTACAATAAAGTGGCAAGTCGAGGCCACAAGTGATGGAGACAACATGGGAGATCAGGATGATCTTCCCTTAGCTCAGCATGAGGAAATGTAATAGCAAGGAAGACTACCAAGGAGCTATCAAGTGGACAAGATATATAGAGAGATAGAGGAGATCAAAGAGATGATGTTAAGGTAAGAAAAAGAAGTTGTCAGCAAGAGGAGGTTGAACAGAGGAGAACCTGCAAAAATAGCAGGGAAGCAATGACAAAAACATAGTAGAGGAGTAGGTGGAAAACTCCATAGAGAAGTTTGGGATCTAGGAGGATTTCAACAATGGAGCAGAGAAGCTCATGAGCATAAGCTCATGATTTTCCCAGCAATGGAGTATGATGCAGGAGCATCCTTTCCACCTCAGCAAGTGCCAACTATTTAGCACATCAACACGCATTCAAGAAGGGAGAGAGGCTCCAACCCTCTCATTTTTCCTTGAATTTAAAAATTCAATGTAATAAATTGTTATTAAATGTTGTAAGACTGAGCAGAGCGAGTTGAAGCCTTTGTAAAGGCTGTAAATAGAGTCTCCTTTATTGGTTGATGGTAGGCGGATCTAGATCCGAATTGGACTATATTTTAATTTAATGTAATAAGCCTCTGTAGATAGGCGTTGTAATGGTGATTAGACACCACTAATTGTAGTTGGAGGGAAATCTCGATCAACCCCTCTTGTATAAATCATTGCAGCATATGCTCAGCAGAGGCTGCTAAAACGCTGATAGAAAATCCTTGTAAGCCAAAGAGAGAAGGAGGAGAGAGTTGAGACTCTATTGCAGTATGAGCTTGCACATATTGTAACCAAACATACAGATATTAATAGAAAAGAACAAATTTCACTGTTTATGAGTTTTTGTGTGGTGAATGTTTGTTTTATGAATGTTGTCTGTGTGTTTTATGAATACATGTTATAGATGTATGTGATAGATTTCATCTGCAGGGATAAGATATACTTCACTATCTGTCTATGAGTTTGCTCGGTTATTCTAGGTTCTTTTGGGCTAAGTGCAAGGACTGCAAACCAGAGTATTGAGAACTCTGTGAGCCAGTGCAAGGAGTGTGCATATGAATTTCAAATCGAATTCAGAGGAGAACATGCCAGGAGGGAACACCAGGATAATTACAGAATCATAGAGGATCCTCAAGGTTACTGAATACCTTGGAGGAGAAACTCTACAGAGAAGGTGCATAAAACAAAGTTGCTGAATATTCTGTAGATCTCTGCCAAGTGGGCATTGATCAGGTGAAAGGTGTGCACGAGGGAACTCTATTTCGAGTTTAGAGATGAGAGTGTCAGGGAGGACACCGTAGATTTACTGAAAACTATGGAAATCTGTTGAAGGAGAAGTACTCCAGAGTTGTTGAACACTCTGAAGGAAAAGCTCAACAATAAGTGATTTGAGCAAGTGGAAGGAGTGCACAAAACCAATATGTTTTGAAGTGTTGGAGGAAGTCGAGGAGAAATAGAGTTGGTGAACAATCTGGGGAAGATATCTACAAGTGTGCATTGAGCGAACGCAAGGAGTGCGTTGGTGAACCTGGAAGAGATCAAGATCCAGGAGGAAGACTTGTGCAAGGAGTGCACCAAGACAACACTTAGACAAAGTGTTGAAAGACATTGTCTAAAGGATTAGTTGAGTGCAAGGAGTGTGCGGAGGTGTGAACCTACTCCAAGTTCAAAATCTCAGGAGGAAGAGCACAGAGTGTGCCAGGAGGAAACCATAAATTCCTTTGAAGGAAGCTGAGGGAGAGACTGTTAGGAGACCGAGCAAGTTCGAAAGCTTAGGAGGAATAGTGAAAGTTTTCATAGTGAAGGTGTAAGTGTGCACCAGGCCCGAGGTCAAATTACATTGGAAAATATGAAGGATGGATAGAGTTTTAGAAGTGCAAACGAGACCCAAGTAGCTGGGCTCACAGGAGAAGATTCAAAGGACAAAACCTTTGAATACTTACAAATTCTTCCAATTTGGGAGAAACCAAAAGCTCAGGAGGACGAGCGACAACAATGGTTGGATTGAGCTGCAAGAAGAGATCTAGATCATTGAATCCCATGTCTAGACATCAAAAGAGCATGCAGAGGAGGAGAAGATCCCAGCCATTGGATCTGAGAACAGAGGACCAATAGCTGTTGGATCCAGGTAAAGTGCACAGAATTTAACCCATTTTAAGTGCACAAGGGAGTGGACTCACCGAAGTCTCAAAGTCCCGAATTGGATCAAAATCGTCCATCATCCAGGAGTATAGGTGGTGATATATTTGAGACTCTGGAGTGGAAGTGATATGGGAGTTCTTAGACAAGTAGAGAGAGAAATCGTCGAAGCTTCAAAGCCCAGAGCTTATCCTAGTCGTTGGTGCTGGGAAGGGACACGTGGAGCGAGTTCTGAGACTTTGGAGGAATTTCACTACGGGAGCTTTCAGTTGAGGAGTGTGTAAAACTCCTGAAGCCCGAAGTAGTGATATAGATCCTGGTCATCGATCTCCAGGAGACACGTAGCATCAGATCATGGAGTCCGAAAGGAATCACTCCAAAATAAAGGGGGTGTAGGAGGTGGAAGAACTCTCGAAGTTGTAGGGATATGGAGGAGATATGAGTCATCCATTTCCAAGGACGCATGTCAACGGTTTGTGGAAGTTGGAGCAGCAACACTCCGTAAAATTCAGAGTGTGGAGTTTGCAGAACTCCCGAAATCCCGAAGCGCAGAGTAGATCCTGACCATTGGCCCAGGAGAACATGTGCCAATAGATCCAGATGTCCGGAGGTATACAATTCCAGGGAAACCAAAGAGAAGAGTTGGGAAAACTCCTGAAGAGCCTGCTATAGTGAGAAAACCCCTCTACGGACTACACCAAGGTTCTAAAGTGAAGGCAGAGCTAACCATCTAAAGTCTCCTACTTTTTATCAACTATCCCGTCATTACCCCACAATCATACATAAAAGACAAAGTATAGGGATTTGATAGGCATACCTTGAACTCTGCGTCCAGTGTCGATCCCTTTGTGCTTGGTTGTTTCTCGACTGTAAGTCTCCTCCCAAGGCTGACCTACATTCACAAAAAGACAAAAAAGAAACTAAAAGCATTCATTATGCATATGGATTAGTGGGTTAGACATCATAATCAAGAAATGTAAACAAATCATAAATATTTAAGATGTCATTTGGTGGGACGGAAAAAGTACTTCTTTATATTAATCTCACAAAATTCATTTACAACATGAGATTGACACTGCTCCTCGAACTTGGTCCTGGGATCCTCTTCACCATGCACCAACTGCTTCCAAGTATTCTTCTCCTCTTCATTTCTCTCTAGGGAAATGGAAAGGGTTTGCAAAGGAGGAAGAAGGAATTCTGGCTCAAACTCACAATGTGGTTGCAAAATATTGGAGAAAAGGGGGAATATTGAAATGGATGGAGTTTCTATGCTCTCATGATTCTCCTTGGAATGGGGCCCCAACACCTTCTTTTATAGGCAAAAAGAGAAAATAACAGTTGCGGTGACTGGCTATGGGCGGTCAACTGATTAAGTAATGGCCCGAAAACCCGTATCCCTTTTCAATTTTCATTTTTCGTGATTTTTTGTGAGTGTACGCGGGCTGTAGTGGTGCAACAAGTGTGTGTACATGGGAAGTAGTGGTGCAGGGCATGTACACGTTTAAAACAATGGTTTTTAGAAGAGCTGTTCAGTGATGGCTTGGCAAATATAGCAAGTAAGATGGCCTAATGCCAGGTATGCATGTCTGGTGCAGTTTAGAGTTATAACAGATGCCCCCTAATGTGTGAGGTCAGAAAAGAATCTGATGGCCGAAATACATTACAAATATTCACCAATGTATGAAGCGAGTGAGCCCAAGGACCAGAGTTCAGGAGGTGCCATCTGCAAAATAACAATTTGTCTCACCGAGGCGGGCATACCCATGCTCGGGATGAAATAAAATCATGGCTGCCAATCAAATACACTGCATATCCATATCATATAACTATATAAAGTGCATTCGCGAGAAGTACACAACGGATCTACATCTCAAAATCAAAACTTATACATGTATAGTATCCATCTTCAAGAAGCCAATGACGCCTGATGGCTGGAGATGAGGTCTTCAAAGCTCGAGCAACAACTTCAAAATATTCAAAAATCAAGTAGGAGTGTAATATCAGTGTACAAATTCACTACCCATAGGTATTTGACGGCTTGTCGAGAACATACAAGAGGATCTCAATTATCAGGCAGAGAAGTTCATTGATTTTAAGCAAGGAATTGATTGGTTGTTCAGGGTGGCCGGGCATGAGGACAAGAGACAAACTGTAGAAGAGCCGAATCAAGTTTAGTAAAACTTCCCTTGGACAAAAGCATGACAAAAGATGAGACTCAGGCAGCATGGAATTGACATAAGTTCACGATGTAGGAGGCAATGCCGACTCTCCAAATGTTTGGAAGGATAACCAAATGGAGGAGGACACAACTCTATGTAGCGATAACAACTTCCTAAGTTCATATTGAATCCTAGATCTTGACGAACAAACGAAAGGATGTGCTTTGTCCAAGGGTGACTCATTGCACTGTCAACAAAAAATAAAATACTTTTCCCTTCCTCTTTTTGGGGTATATTTGTTTTTTTTGTCTTTTTCAATAATTTTGGAAAGCTTGAAAAAGAATAAAAGAATGCTATGTTACAAAGGAGGAACAAGTGTCACAGACATATTAGTTCCAAGTGTAAGGAACACACTGATGCTCAGAGCAAGGGGACATATGCAGGAAAAGGACACTCAGGAAAAATCCTCCATGGGTCAAGGTCTCAAGACGCAGAGGCAAAGTGATACAAGGCTTGCATATAAGGCATGCTTCAAATGGTTCAGTTGAGAGAAACATGGAGCCAGTATTAGGCCAAATATACAGGGATGAAAATGCGATTAATAAGACACAATGATAACATCCTTCGATGTAATTTTAATGAGCCCATAGAAGGTAAGCTCGACGGTTTTTCATTTTTAGAGAGTCGAAAAAAGAGTAAAAGGAGACTCTAGTGAGGTACATTTTTCGAAGGAAGTCTAGTCGGTTCGAAAAAGGGGTAAACTAGCACCGAAAAGATGTCTATTCAAGACCATTTTAATGAGTGTGACAAAGATAAGATCACTCGACAAATTTTTCGTATTTAAGGAGTCTGAAAAGAGCTTAACTATGGACTCCATAAGGGATGTTCTTCTTGACCAATTTAACGAGTGTGAAGAAACAAGGTCACTTGGCAATATTTTCAATTCTAGGGAGTCTGAAAAGAGCTTAACTATGGACTCCGTGGGGATTCCTTTTTCGTAAATTTAGTCCCTTAGGCCCGAAAAAGGGTTAAATATATACCTGAGAATACTCTTCTAGAGAACCGAGGATCCTAGAGTATACCGTTGTTCGTACATTTGATCGTCCAAACCAAAAAAGGGGTAAACTACCGCCAGATAGACGTGCCTTTGAATTTTAGTTTGGCGAGCATGAAGGGCAACAAGATCGCTCGACAATCTTTTCATGTTTAGAGGGTCTGAATAGGGCTTAAAAGAAGACCCATTGTTTTGGGGAGTCCCGAGGGTGAGGTCAAAAGCGATAATGAATCATGCAAGTGAGGACCAAACTCGTAATCAGGAACAACTAAAAAGGACTTCTGAGCCTATAATCATTAACAACAGCATGGAAACAAAAATGCAACTAGGATCTACTTAGGGAATCCATGTAAAGGTAGGCTCTACCACTAAATTATGACACTTCTAGAGAAGGAGTGAGGGTTGTGTGTCACAATTCGATGGTTTCGATCCTATGGAAAAGATAAAAAGACAACGAGGTGCAACAAGTGGAGGTGGAATCCTATCTTATATGAACAAAGTTGGAAAAATGATTTTTTACCAAAAGACCTTTAAAAATGACCCAACTCTCAAAAAGTTTCCCAATACCCAAAATAACACATATCGTAACATCCCCCAAGAACCATACTAAACAATTTTCAAGTTAGAAAAAAAATGACAAAAGGGTTCACAAAATGACAAAAAGGGGCCAAAAAGTCTATAAATAGAACTTGGCAGCTCATTATCACCATTGTAAATTGAAAATTGACAAAAAAGTCAAAAACACTTCTTTTCCAAAAGAGTTGATTCTCGGAGCTTCAGTGGATGAAACAAACTTCTGCTTGGACCAAGTAAGTACAAACTAGCCCCTCTTGTATTTCCATTCTTCGTTTTTGCATTTATTTTTGTTTTTTGGGGGGGCGCTAACCTTTAAAGAGGTCGAACCTACGTGTACATGGGTTGTCAAAGCACAACCCGTGTGTGCACACAGGCTGAAGATAATTTTCCTACATACACATGCGACTGTCACCAAGACAACCCACGTATACCCTCAAATAAGTGGAAAAATAAAAAAGGAAAGAGTTAACTCCCCATGACTTTGTCATTTTGTAGAATGTATGTTCATTGGAGAGAGAGGGAGCATGAGGACATTGAATTTTTGGTCTCAGAAGACCCTACTCCTATCGCTGTTTTATCACAATGTGGGTTGTTGAAGTTCTTCCAGTGCCCGTTTATGAGGGCTCAACCTAGGTTGTTGAATGCCCTGATAGATTACTGACATCCTGATGCAGTGGAATTTATGCTTGAGGGGAAAACATTGACTCCAATGACTGGAGACATTTACTTCCCGACTGGTCTCTCGAGGAGAGGTGATCCAGTCAACTTGCGTACTTTTCCCCGCAGGCCTCACAACATTGAGGAGTTGATTGGACTCCATTGCGAGGATGGTACTAAGAAAGTAGGTTCTCAGGTGCCTATACACAAGATCAACAACCTATCATTGAAAGTGATAGTTCTTCTCATTGGGCAGATCACTGGATCCGCGACTTTACATCAGGATTTCCGAGTGCACATGCATTGTGCAGTACAATGAATTTTCGAATGGAGTACAACCATGATGGATTGCATGAAGATACAACTAACAGAGTGTCGGATACAAGAACACCAAAAATTTGGGTTTGGGACTATTTTTTGTTCCTTCTTCTTTGAGAGGGTACCCAGTCTCAGTCATCGAGAGATGATATGAGGGCATGAGGCCTCTCTCCCAGTGCTATGTAGATGGGCAGGATTGTTGCCGCAACAGGGGGGAGGGAGGACCATCAAGGCCTTCGATGATAAATTTTTTGACTAGTGGTCTCGACAGATTTCGACTATAGAGGACTACCCCTATGTCGTGATCAACGTTTCTAGAGATCTTGACATGCCTGTACCTCTGGGAGTAGAGCGAGGAGAACTAGGTATGATTTTTTTTCAAATTTATTTAATTTTTTATTTATTTTTATATATATCATTTTTATGTGTACCAGAGTATCTAACAACTATGTATCTATTATGTATAGATGTGGGACCAGTGCATCTAGTAGAATTCTCAAGGACTAGGTGGCATCCTCGACCAAAGGTAGGACCAATTGCAACTGTCAGACCAACAACAACAGTAGGGGGGCCTCTAGATGGAGAGGCTGAGAGAGTAGTGAGATGGGTGGAGAGGAACCTCACCATGCTCACTCATATAGTCCCTATGGCAGAGATCGAGAATCTCCCACCGTCGATGCAACCTCATGTTGTTGGGGTGCCACAGACCTGGGTCTAGCTCTTCCGGTGTTTGGCAAACGTCGTTGTTCACTATGGCAGGGCCAACAGGCCTCGCCCTTAGCTAGGCTAGATTACTTATGTGCCGAGAGAACTTTTTGTATATTTTTGAGGGCATAATCCCCGTGACTCTTACTAGACATATTTTTGAGGCGCTTGCACCCACCCATGTACTCTAATATCTTTGATATATATATATATGCATATTTACATCTTTTTACGTCTTATGGATTACATCTATTTTTGTATTTACATGTGCGTGTGTGTGATTTTTCTGACATGTGTGTAATGTGCCAATCTAATACATGATTAGCTAGAGTATCTATGATTTGATTTAATCTCCTAGGAACATGGATATACGTAATGTAATAAAAACTTCGTTCTAAGAGACATACTCTAAGGAACTGTTAGTGTAGAGTAGGATCGTAAACACGGTTAACCCCATTTAGCTAGGACACTACCAACTGAGCATCTAGTTAGACCCGGAGGTGAGAGATACCATGCGACAAAGCTTCATAGAGAAACTCTAATACTGCACTGTATTCGACGACATTTTTTGTGGTGTCACCTAAACAGGTACCTCCTGAAGATAACAACTGGCCCTGAGGTGTGAAAATCACCCAAGTTGCGGAAGCAAGCCTCTGAGTGTGCCGTTTAGCACCGCCCATGAACTCAATGAACACTTTTGATTTACTTGACATCTGCCATAGTGAGAAAGATGACATAAAAAAATAAAACATCCATAAAATAAAAAAAGAGAAAAACTAAAAACAAAATGTATAAGAACTATACATATGTACAAGAAGTCACCCATGGTGACCCACCTACGAGTAATACTCTTGAGGTAGAGCCCATTTCTAGGCTTCGCCAATGCATTTACCTCAAATCCCACCAGACAATAAGCACCCTTCTTTAGAACCTCCTTCACGTTGAAAGGTCCGAACCACATGGGTTTCAACTTGCCTACCCCTAGGGGATGATTATCTTGGTCATAAACTAGGACAAGGTCACCTTCAGAGAAAATCAGAGGACGAACAGACTGATCATACTGAAACTTGAGTTTTTTCTTGTGAGCCTCGTTAGCCAAGGCTGCATCACGATGTTTCTCATAGAGCTGCTCGAAATATAATAAACGATCTTCAAATGATGAAGTGTCTAGCAATAACTGTACTCCCAACTTTATAGACGAGATCTGGCACTCTATAGGAAAGACTGCTTCCAGCCTGTAAATGAGTTGAAAAGGTGAGAAACCGGTTGCAATCTTAACAGATGTTCGGTAGGCCCATAGCATGGAGTACAACATCATATGCCAATTTGACTTGGCTGAATTGATCGTTCGCTGTAAAATAGTCATAAGGGATTTATTCACAGCTTCCACCTGACTGTTATCTTGTGGGTAGTAGAGTGACGAATGTTCTTTCTTGAACCCAAGCTTTGATGCTAACTCAGACATCATTTTATTATGAAAGTGACTGCCATGGTCAATGACAATCACTCTCAGGACGTTGAACCTTACTATTATCTGGTTAAACAAAAAGAGAGTTGTTGACTCGCCATCATATTTAAACATTGGCATAGCCTCGACCTACTTCGTAAAGTAGTCTACTGATACGATGATATAACGGTGCCCCTTTGATGAAGGGGGGTTGCATGTAGCATAATCAATCCCCCACTTAGTGAAGGGACTAACTGTGATGACGAAAAACATGGGAGCAGGGTGTTCCCTCATCTTCCGAGAGAAGACCTAACACGGGTGGCACTTTTTGACCGAGTGAACATAATACTTGATCAATGTCATCCAAAAGTAACCAACTCGTAGAATATTTTGGGCTGTTGCCAACCCAGAAAAATGACCGCCACATGCTCCGGTGTGGCAATTGTTAAGCACGATTTCCGCTTCTTCATGAGTGAGACACCAGCAAAGGACACAATCTACACCTCGATGATATAAAGTGTCCTCGAGTATGAGATAATTCTTGGCCTGATGGCATATACGGCGACGCTCATAACAAGAAGCAGAGGTGGGGCACTTCAAAGTATGGAGATAGACTAGTATATCTCCATACTAGGGGTCCGAAGATGTGACCAAAAACATGTTTCCTTTGATAGGCGACTCCTCGGGTATAACATCACTTGATTTGACCAGAAGTTTGTAGATGAGTTTCGCAAAGACCAACGACTTTTTTGATTTCGCCGAAACAAAATCCAAGTCGAATTCCCAAAAGATAAGTATCCATCTACTGATCTTTCCGTCAATTACACATTGTGTCAACACATATTGAAACGGATTCACAACGACAATGACAGTGGTCTTTCGAAACAAGATGTAATGACGGAACCGCTAGACGGCATGAACTACTTCCAACACAAGTTTTTCAACATGGGAATAATTGAGTTCCGATCGAACCAGGCCTCCAGTTAGGTAATAAATCACGTATTCAAAGAGAAAATCATCCTCCTGAACCAAGACCATGCCGATGGTCAACTCCGCAGTGACCAAATACAATAAGAAATCTTTATTATAATTGGGTGGCCAAAGCAGAGGGGTAGACGTGAGGGCGCGTTTGAACGCTTCGAAAGAGCATTGAGCGGCTTCATCCCAATGAAAAGGAACATCCTTCTTCAGTAAATGCATGAAACCCTTTGTTATCTTGGCATAATTTGCGATGAAACGATGTAAAAAGTTCTCTTTTCCCTGTAAACTTTGAAGTTGAGGGATTGTGCATGGGGGAGGCAACTGAACTATCACCTCAACCTTTAGAGGATTGACCATGATCCCTATTGTTGAAACTATGAAACATAGCAGACGACCCGACGTTACAAAAAGACTGCATTTTTTTGGATTAAAGCAAATCCGGTAGTAGCGACATTGCTCAAAGATGAGTTAGAGGTGTGTGGGATGACCAACTCTCTTGCAATATCATAATGTTAAATCATCAAGATAAGCCTCGACTATGTGTTTGAGATCGTGGAAAGCAAAAGCCATGGCCTGCTGAAAAGTGGCTCTAGCATTTGTCAGACCAAAAGGAATATTCCGATAAGCAAATGTACCCCATCGACAAATGAAAGAGGTTTTGTGTTGGTCGTCGGGTTTGATCTGTATCTGATTATATCCTGAAAAACCATCCATGAAAGAAAAAGCCTTGCAACCTGCGCATTCATCGACTATCTAGTCAATAAATGACGTGGGGAAATTATCCTTTGGATAGGCCTTGTTCAAATCATGGAAGTCCGTACATACGTGAATTGTACCCTGCTTTTTGTTCATTGGCACGAGATTTGACACTGATTGAGTCAATTGAACGGGGTAGATGAAACCATCTTTGAGTAGGTTCTCTACTTCAGACTTAATAGTTGTTGCTTTCCTGGGATTAATTGGATGAATATTTTTCCAGACCAGCTTGGCATCAGGATATGTTGAGATTTCATGTTCAACAATTCTTGGATCTATGCCTGGAATTTCCTCGTAAGACCAAGCAAACACATCGTAGAATTCTTTAAATAAATCCGTGTAGATTCGAATCTTCTTGGGGGAGCAATCTTCTCCGACGAAGATATTCTCCATGATGCCAGGGGTTCTGAAGATATCAATAGGTATCGTTTTAGTGATGGTTGCCATATTTCCTTCAGCGTAAATAGCGTGCGTAGCCAAAGGATTGATAGGACAAGCCCTATATCCAGTCATAGTCAGAGTGAATTCTCCTACTTCAATTCTTCTTAACTCTGGGAGAAAATAAGATCTGTGATGGAGATCATCCCAAGGTATTTCCGGACTAGTCATTGCCTCAATAATCTCCTCGTCTGAGGGAAAGACCAAGTCTAAAGAATCACTATCGGCAAGGGAACCTTGAGCCCAAATAGGCTTGAGAACTGGATCTAACTCCTGTTTGGGAGTCGGATCAGGGTTGGCAGAAACTTGATGGACTATAGAGTACACAAATTCTGCCATGGACAAAGGCATGGCCATGCCATGGTGCCTTGTCCCTTCCATCGTAGCTTATGGTGAAGGAAGAGTCCACAGATCGTTAAAGTAAGTTGTGCAAAACGACAAGATTTGAAATATTTCAGCCCTAGGCTGGTCGGGGGAAGGAGATATGTAATGGACATTGCTGGTAGGAGGTGGGTAATCGAAAGTACCCATCAAAGGTGGTTACAAACCAACCCCTACATTGATGATGTCGGGATGAGGGTTATCAATCATTGGGACCATGGATACCCCCGATGAAGGGTCAGGATGGGAGAAGGATAATTGATCAATGGACATGATCCAGCCCTCGTGTGGAAACAACAAGACCCGAAAATTTTTTGCGAACACTGCTTGCATAGCATAGGTCCATCTACTTCCTAACAAGATATTGTAGTCAAGAGACACATCGACCACTTCAACCTCAACACACATGGTCTTCTCCCTAACTGCACGCGGAAACAGGGGATGATTCCATGTGGTCGGAATGAACAACTGATGAAAGCAGTAAAAAGAGTAGGTGATGGAGACAAAATGGGTTGGCCAATGGCCTTCCAACATGCCAAAGACATCATGCATGTCAAGGCGCCCTCATCAACCACCGTGCGGAAAATGTTCCGAGTAAAATTTTTCATGGTGTAAGCCACTACTATGTGAAACACCACGTGGTAAGGGAGATGAGGTTTTAAGTTAGTCATATCAAGCATGATCATTCTCGGATTACAAGTCTTAGAAAATCATAAGGAAACTAACAGATCCTTTCTCTGGGAAGGGCAACTCTGGAGGACTTCTAAAGTCGACATTGCACAAGGGGTTTGAGACAAGTCCTCCACCATAAAGTAGTTTTGGGTGGCCCTTGTGTTTGGGTTGTGGGAAGCTTTCTTGAACACACCTTTTGGGATGCATGTCATTGTTTGTCTCAA
>JASDQU010034224.1:16942-27057 GCA_032191745.1 Picea mariana | reverse complement strand
TGGTGGACTATCCAAATATTGGAAAAGAATACGCAAGAGGAATTCAAGCTCGTCATTCAAATATCAAAGGTTAAAAGTGCACTACGACAATTCTTGTAAGATTTTTTTTTGAATAAAAAAAATTGTTATTCATTGATTATGATGTTGTAAGTTCATTCTTAAATATTCACATATACACACACACCTTTCAAGTGAATAATTTTTTTTTTTCGAAGAAATTTATATGAAAAATATTTTAAGTTACCAAATGTGGAATTGAAACTTTATTGATATATGGTGAAAACAAAATAGAGACTGTACATAATAGAAACGAGTCGAAAGGACTCATTTCTAGTTCTATCAATTCTCGACAAAACATAGTAGTTATATTGTCTCCACTACAAGGAAAAGACCTTTTAGTGACGGTTATAGTGGAGGTTTCTAGTGTTACAAATTGGAAAAAATTGTCAAAAAAACCTCCGCTACAACATCTGTCTTCAATAACAGATGTTTTTGCGGATACTATAACGCAAGTTGATTATAACTAAAAAATATGGGTGCACGGAGGTGTTAGCAGATGTTTACAAATCAATGCGTTTGTATAAGGAACAAGCACCGATGTGTACATACACCTACAACATCGGTGTTGTACACTTAACATCAAGCACCAGGGTAGTAAAATATGCAAGCACCAGGGTGGTAAAATATTTAAGCACTGGGCGTTTGTCTTATAAGCACCAAGGATTTAACAATAAAACACATTGGGGGAGTTAAAAATAGTTAAGCACCGGGGCTTTCTGCTTAGAATACATTGGTGCGTTATTAATAAGAAGGCATCGATGCTATATAAAATAATATGCAGTGGTGCGTTACTTGGAAAAACCCCTCGGTGCATTAAAATTCGAAAGCACCAGTGCTTTTTAGTAACAAACAAGCCCCAATGCTTATCGATAACATAATAGCGCCGATGCGTATTAGTAACAAAAATGCACCGATGCTTATTAATAATCCTAAAGCACCGGTACTTCGTATAAGCTTAACGCACCGAAGACCAATTTTTTAATACAATTTTGTGGTATTAAATAAATATTGAAACCGGTGCTAATTGATTACATAAAAGCACCGGTGTGCATTTCATATGAAATGCACTAGTGAGTTTTAGTATTAAACGCGCCGATGAGATTAATAATTAAGATACATTGAGAAACATCGACCTGTGATAGTGCAATTATTGTTATTTTTTAATTCCATTATTTATCAAAAAATTTACATATATCTTATATTTTGATGAGTGAATTTGGATATGATGTTTGGATTAATTTGTTGTATCATCATATTCTGCATCTCTTCATTATAATATTTAGTCATCCATATATTTAATCAACGATGTAACATTTCACAACAACATTGGACAACACAATAGAATAAATTAAAACATATTTTATTATATGAATAAGAGGGTCTTTGTCATACAAAATGGGACACTTATCGATAATCCCTTGTCTCAATTGGGACACTATGTCCATTTTTTTTTGTAAGTAAGAAGTTTTATATATAAAGGGCCTTCAAAAACCAAGTCAGAGGTACAAAAAACAGATAGTGACCGTATTGTAGTTACTGAACTGCCCCAATAGAGGGGAAACCAGTCCAGCCAGCCGGGTAATCAAGCATTGAAAATTTAACAGTCTTATAGATCAGAAATTAGCTGACTGGAAAGCATCTAAAAACCTATGGAAAAGTAAAGAACCTCTGTGGGCTCAAACACTTGGGAAATAACCTGGCCAGGTGGCAAGAACGACCTCGTACCAAGGTTCCTCTTCGATGAGTGTCCCTGTGCCTTCCAACTGCATGTCAGTGTCCATGTTTCTCTCATCCTTGTTGGCAATTGGCGAGGTGTCCTGTAGCGCATGCTGTCCTGTAGCCTTCTCCATGCCCGTGTCCTCATGCTCGGCCTGCTCCACCACAATCTCTGTGGAGCGCTGCATTTGGGCATTTCCTTCACTAGTCTTTGCCTGGGGTTCCTCTGTTGGGGCCGCGCCTGCTGGGTTAGGGGGGAAAACATATTGGAGGGAGGAAAGGAGATGAAGGAGGGTTGTAACCTTTCCATCCATGATCTGCAAATGGAATTGGAGGTCCTCCACCCCCTGACGGAGTTTGAAGACCAGACCAAAGAGAATAGTAAAACTTTCTTTCAACTGCGTGTCAAAGAAAGAGTCAGAAGACGAGTTCACGTTGCTTCGGGCATTTCGAAAAGGTGGTGGCACCCCCATGGGTGGCCTTGAGAAGCCAGCTAATGGTGAGTAGGAAGGCTCGAAAGTTATGGACAATGGAGGGACAGGAAGGTATCACGAAGAAGAGCCCGACGAGCTGTCAATGATGGCTAAGCAATCAAACTGGGAGATAGGCGGGGTGGAGGAGGCGAGAGGCGTTGGCTCGGGCTGGAGAGGCGGTGAGGAGATAGTGGAAAGCGAACCAGGGGGCAAGACAGATGGCCGGGGCCGGTGAGGATTCCATGGAGAGCCTCTTCGCGGCCTTCCCCTTTGACGTGGCATGAGTTTCATCGAGTGAATGCAGAAGAAGACAAGATGCACCAGGTGGAGGTGGAGATCTTGGATGTGGGAAGAGGCAATAATCACCATGAAGCTCCGGTTTGAATCAGGCCAGGGCAGCGGAGGGAGGAGCAGGTTGGTCCGCGGGCGAGGGAAAGAAGCTAACATGAACAATAAAGCCATAGAGTAATTCGTAAAGGAGTCTGATGCAACAGAGTTAAAGCTGCTGCAATGACATAAGGTCAAATTAATGCAAGGTCAGGGTGGCGGGCGATGGCATGAGCTCATCACATGGCTCCTTGCCTTGTTGGCCGACCTGTTCATCCTCCTCGCGCCAGTTGGCTCGCACTAGCACCCCATCCGGGGGTGTGTCCACTGCCCCAGCTTTACGGATACATTGCTGGAGACTGGGGTGATCAGGATCTAGGGATGTTTTGAAAAGGAGTTTCGGTCCATTCCAATTGGTCCCCAGATTAGCCAGTTCATCCGCAACTTGATTCGCCTTTCTCCTAATATGAGCAGGTATAACGGCCTGATTGGGTTGCAACAAATCTATGATAGTCTGTAGCCCATGTGAGAGTCTCCAACTGGGTGAGATTCTGTCCGGGTTTGCCCCATTTAAAATTTTGCGGAGGAGATTGATGATAATTTGAGAATCTCCCTCTACAATCAGCTTGGTGAAATTGTTCTCAATGGCTAATTGCAGTCCTCTAATGAGCCCCCAAAGTTCCGCAGCGTTGTTCGTGGTATGACCAAGGGAGCCTGCATTTATGAGAATAATGTGCCCATGATGGTTGCGAAAGACTACTCCATAGCCCACTGCGCCTGGATTGCCTTTAGAGGCTCCGTCAAAATTGAGCTTGATGAAGTCGACTGGGGGGGTGGACCAGAAGGAGGGGCTGCTGAGAAGGGGGGAATAAGAAGAGGGGGGAGGTGGGTGATGAGAATGAAGAGGGTTCTAGTGCTGAAGGATCAGGAGTTCTGAGGGATTGCTGATCAAGTATTTTTCAGTCCATAGCTGAAGGTTGAGAGTTTCCAGAATATTGAGGCGACATTGGTTCCAGCAGTGTTGCCACGGGAGGGAGACATTTTTGAAAAGCCTCCTATTTCTTTCTTTCCAAGTCTGCCAAAGAATGAAGCCTGGAAGTAATTGCCATATATGATTTATGAGGGGAGACTGGAAAGCTTGGTCCCTCCAGTCCATAATGGTATCAATGATACTATCTCTTGCACGATCCGAGGTATGCATGATAAGCGCAACTTGATCCCATATTTGTGCAGTGTAAGGGACGGAATTGAGGAGATGATTCATGGTTTCATCTACCTCTCCACAAAGCATGCAAATAGAAGGCCCAACAAAACCTCTTTTTGAGAGGTTATCCCAAGTTAAAATGCTTGAGTGGGAAACGAGCCAGAGAAAGAGGGTAATTTTAGGCCAGTGTTTAAGATTCCAGATTTTGCACCATATTTTCCTTGTAGGAGGGGGGTCTAATTGAGTTTTGACTTGATAGGCTTCCTGTATGCTATAGGTGCCCCGTGACTGGTATCCCCATCAGAGAATATCCTCGCCCGCGAGCTTGGGGATTTTCCGTTTGGATATTTACTCCTGCCAGTGTCCTAGATCCACGTGCGCTTCCAGATTTATGCGTTCTCTGTTAAGGTGCCAACACTGCCAGGTGTCTTCTGGGAGATTATCCTGCCAATAGTCAGCTACTCTGGTCAGGCCCGCAAGTGTAGCTTGGGTGATGATATTCCTAGCCCACTCCTCGTTGTCCAAAATTGGCCACTGCTGCTAGGAATCTTTCCAAAAAAGAGTTGTTTTCCTGTTTCTAATTTCCCAGAAAGCATGCTGAGTAACTAGCTGTTTGTTCTGCTTGGCCACTGTCCAAATTAAGGAGCTTGGGTTGTCTCCATTCCATCGAATTAATTTCTTTTCCACCACATTTGGTGCATATTTTTTCCTCCATAGTCGTGCCTAGAGATCCATGGGATTTTTTAGCCACCGCCACCATATTTTGGCGCTTAAAACTTTGTTCATAATAAAGGGGTCCCGTAATCCTAGACCTCCTTGTTCTTTGGGTTGACAAAGTTTGTCCCAACTGATTAGTTTCTTTGTAATCTTTTAGTGGTTGTGAGGACAAACTTTGGAGCAGCCAGCGCCGAGAAGGTGTAGACAGGAAGGGCCTGAAGAACAGCTCAGAGAAGAATAAGACGACTAGGAAGGTTTAAAACTCTGAAGGTCCAGGAAGAAAGCCTCTTGGTGAAAGAGGACAGGAGATGTTCCCAAGAGGAGTTCCTGAGAGCGTTATCAATCAAGGGGATGCCAAGGTATTTGGATGGAAGGGAGATTCTGTTGAATCCTAAGATATCAGAGACATGGTGCTGAATCGGAGGGGGCGTATTGAAGAAAAAGATTTGGGATTTATCTTTGTTACAGTCCAACCCCGAGGCTTCAGAGAAGGTTTGGAGGATCGAAAGGAGAGAGTTTGCTTTGCGGACAGTTGGGGTTCCCATCAAAAGCGTGTCGTTCAAAAATTGACTATGTGAGATAGGGGGGGAGATTGCATGCAAAGGGAGGCATGTCAGTAAGTTGTTTGCAACAGCTGCATGGATAGATCGACTAAGCCCTTTGGCCATAATGATGAAGAGGAATGGAGAGAGAGGATCTCCCTGTCTGATTCCTCTTGAGGGGGAGAAGGGTCGAGAGGGAACACCATTGACAAGAATGGAAAAAAATGCTGAGGAGGTTAGATTCAGAATCCAAGTCACCCATAGCTGATCAAAGCCAAAGGCAAGGAGCATTTCCTGCATGTAGTCCCAACTTATCTTATCAAAGGCCTTAGAAAGGTCCAATTTAAGGAGCATACCTGGTGTTTTGGTCTTCTGCAAAGAGTGGATCACTTCATGGGATAGGATGACGCTGTCCAGGATTTGTCTGCCTTCAACATACTCTGATTGCTTCGGAGATATGATTCTCGGTAAGATGGGCTTGAGTCTTCGAGCAATCACTTTTGTTAGGAGTTTGTAGATGACATTGTAGAGGGATATGGGTATGAGTTGCTTAGGATGGTGAGCCTGCCCCTCTTTGGGGATGAGGGTGAGGAAAGTCGCATTGAGAGCCTGAAGGACCTGTCCTGTGGATCTAGAGTCTTCAATAATTTCCCATACTTCTACCCTGATTAGCGGCCAACAATGGTGGAAAAAATTGCTGGTGAAGCCATCGGGTCCCGGTGCCTTGCATTTGGGGGTGTCCTGAAGTGCTTGGTCCACTTCCTCGATTGTAATGGGCTGGAGTAGGGCCGAGTTTTGCTCCATGGTGACGAGGGAGGGCACATGCTGCGTGACCTTAGCTATGGCCTCAGATCTATCAGGGAATGGTTCCGTGAGGAGATCTTTGTAATAGTCGATCAGAGTCGTCTCCATGTCTTTGTGGGAATGAATGGGCTCCCCGCTGGTGGAGGTTAAGTGCGTAATTCTATTAGAATGCCGTCCGTGGATGATAGTTCCGTGAAAGAATTTAGTGTTTCATTCCCCTTCCTTGAGCCATTGGATGCGTGATTTCTATTTCCATAAAATCTCTTCTTGTCTTTTCCTGGTCTCTAGCTATTGATTTACTTTTGCTTCCTGATATTTTAGCTCGTTCGTTAACCCTTGCATCTGGATCTGATTTTGAATCTCGCCCATCTATTTTGACAACTGCTTTTGGGATTCGAAGATATTGCCAAAGGTTTTCTTATTCCAGAGTTTGAGAATTTGTTTGAGGTTCTTTAACTTTTACTGAAATCTGTACATTTTGGAGCCGCGGGAGACCTTTGCCTCCCTCCACCAATCCTGGATCTTTGCTTGGAAGTCTGGATGGTTGAGCCAAACTGTTCAAACCTGAAGGGTTTCTTCCCTGGTGTGGCTGGCACATCCAACCATAGCTGGATAGGCCAGTGATCCGAGTCGGGGATGTTCAGAATACTAGCTTCCATAACTCTTCCTTCCATCATAAGGGAGTCAGAGATGAGGAATCGATCTAGTTTGCAGGAGATTTGGTGTGATCCAGTTCTTCTATTTGTCCAAGTTTGATTACCATTGATGGCTTCCAGGTCGATAAGGTTGAGGTTGTCTATGAGGCAGTTGAAGTCACTGGAATCCTGATCTAAGCGTCTTAATCCCCCTTTTTTTTCCTCCAGACTACGTATGATATTAAAATCTCCACCAACAATCCATCTGTTATGTCGAGTTAGACTGGATAGGTATTCCAAGTTCCTGAGAAAATCCTGCTTATCCCTTGGGTTGGGCGGGCCGTAGACATTGGTCAAGTGTCCTGGATTGTTAGAACCAATAAGCCTATAATCTGCAGTAATGGACCACTTAGTGGTGACAAAATTTTCCAACAACACTGAGTTGGTGTTCCAGAGAATAGCCAGTCCTCCAGCTGTGCCTATGGCTACAGTAGAAGCTGCCTCCGCTTGCTTGCAACAATAGGGGAGTAGCCTGTTGATGTCTTCGGATGTACATTTTGTTTCCTGCAGTAGTACTATGTCAGGTTTTTCTGCAAAGATAAGATCTCGTAGCATTTTTTGCTTGCTACGTCCATTGAGGCCTCTGATATTCCATGAGATAATATTCATGATGATGGGGGGGTGGGGAGAGGAAGGAAGCTGTCTGAGATAAGGTGGATTTGCCCTGAGTTTACCATGAAGTAGCCTATTTCTTGTATAATCTTATTGGTGGATTTCCTACCTCTTTTCTTTTCATCTTTCTGAGTTTTACTCTGATTTTTTGACTGACTGCCCTGTATTCCCAGACCTTTGCTGGATCGAGCTGTGGATCCAGCTGATGAGTTGAGAAAGACCTTGTGCACCTTCCGTAATTGATCCTTGGGTATGGTGTATAGTTTCTAATGCTTGTAGACATGCTCGAGGTGCTCCAGATCCACCTCGGCTAGTTCTTGCTCTTCTATCTCCATTTCTGCATCCCCGTCCTCTGTCTCCAGAAAGTCCTGCTGGTCCGCAACCGTGTCTAGGGAGGGGTGATCTGATTCCTTACCCTGTGAGGGTCGTTCATCCTCTTGGCTTGTATATTGAGGATGATTATTCATATGGGGTTCATCGGGGTTTATTAGGGTTGTGGGATTCTTTGGTTGATCTTGTAGAATTGCAAATTTATTACTAGTGGAAGAATCCTTACTTACTTGGGCTGGCTGCTTTCGTCCTCCTTGTCTTCTTTTTCCTGCTGGTTGAGCAAAGCCATCCTTATCTTTACTGCTTTTCGGGTTCCCTTCTTTGTGAGCCGTATTGAGGGGGCATTCTCTGAAAACATGACCATGTTCGTGGCATTTCCTGCATCAGAACGGAATGTGTTCGTAGTCGATGGTTTGGGTCCAGTCCTCCTCATGATATTCAAGTACGATGGATCCCAGGAGCAGCTTGGCTATGTTCAGGTATACGCAGATGCATGCATAAGAGGTGTAGCGCCTCTGCTTGGTGGCTTCTGAAGATTTAACATATATGTCTATGGTGTTACCTATGCCGGCCAAGACCTCTTCCAGCCATAATTCCTGGGGGAGAGAGTACAGTCTAATCCATATAGGTGCATGGGAAAAATCCTCCTTTTCAGGGTTGAACTTCTCGGTTCAGAGTCTTAAGAAGAGTCCTGCCGAGTTATAGAAATATGCCCCCCCATCAAAGATGCTATTGCGGTCCTCGAGGTTGTGGAAGATGATTGTGAAGAACCCCTTGGAACCCAATTGTAGCTCATAGTGTCCTTTTGGCTTCCACCAATATTGTATCCATTTGATCAGATCACGCTCTGAAGGCCAAAGCCCTAGGAATTTTCCTACGAGGGCATAGTCTCTCATATATTGCTTTTTCTCTTCTATGCGTGGTGAGCTAATGATATATTTTGGGGCCTGTGGCACTTGTGGAATACATTTGCCTGGCATCCATGGAGTTGACGCAGTAGCTGGGATAGTCGCATTCTCTAGATCCACGTCCATCTCCCGATCCTTGAAGGTTCCTTCTGCTAGAAGTTTTAAATGCAGATCTGGAGGGGGTTCAAAGGTCGGTCGTTTCAAGCCTTCTCCCGAGGTTCCATTCGCAGTGGCCTGGCTGTAGGAGGCACCATTCAACCCTCCTTCCCTCCGAGACATGAGCCCCAGCAGGGCAGGCGTCGTGGCAATGCAGCGCAGTGCGGCTGAAGAATCCTAAACCCTAAACCAGAGCATTCTCATTCGCACGGGACACTATGTCCATTACATTAAACAAAAATGTCTGATTTTCACATACAATTATTTAAAAAAAATATAATTGCAACTTGTATTGATATCCAAATATATATTGGTCATCATTCTTCACTAGAATTGTTGTTAGTGCTCGAGCTACTTCCATGCCTTGGGTTATTTTTCTGAATGTTTGGTTGATTGTCTCAAATGTTTTGTTTTTCTTTAAGTTCCATCTACATACATAAAAATAAATTGTAATGAGTCTATCGACATTGGTGAGAATAATGAAAATTGAAATAAATAATATACATGAATATAAATTGAAAAACTACGTACCTGCATAGCAAGACTTGACTCATGAATCATACAGATATGTTCAAAATCAAATCTCACGCCTTGTTTCAACAATTCTTCTGTTGGCTCAGTTCCATACTTTGTTTCCTGCAAGTTTTATACTCCATAATAAATCATAGATTTAATATAAAGTATTATTTTTGTTTCATTATTTATAAAATGATAGAAGTAAAACAACATAGATTATACTTACAAATTCCACAATTAATTTTTGATATGCTAACATATACTCATGACCCTTAACTGACCCAATGTCAATCAATTTTTCTGATAGCTCTTATTTGTATGTTATCACATGCTTGAAGACATTCAAGGATGGACCTTGTAAAACAACTTAAAATATACAAAAAAAAGCCTTAAGTTGTTACAAGGAAATAACAATTACTCACAAACTTTGCTACCAACCATTTTCTTCCTTGTCGTCCAGTTTTGTGTGCAGAATGAATTCCATTTTCTTTTCTTTTCTGTAAGAGAATATTTGAAAATTAATATTTAATGTTAAATTAATTATTTGTACCTAATAGAAAAATTCAACACCTTTGATTACATACATTTGAAGCACATTGTTGTTGAGATAACTCCTCATGTGATGCAATTATGTCCATTTCTTTGGCCATCTCCTTGTACACTTTTTTGGACATTCCTACTGTCATATTTCAGATATCAGCTCGTTGGTCCTATGAGATTATCATAAATTTCCTGAAAAAATAACATGACAATAAATTATTTTTATATTGATATATGAAAACTAAATATTACAAGATTGATATATTAATAAATGAATATTATATATATAAGTGTTTTAGGAATATTACTTTTTGAATGATTCTTTTTTGTTGTTGTATGTTTTTTCTATTGCAAGTCTGACATGTCTCATTGACCATTGCTCTGGAAATTCTACCTCTAGTTTAAGTATAACCTGGTTCTTGAAATCATTGGATTGATTTCTATATTGTAAGTGGAAAGTACGTCTATACATTCATTCTACTATATCTTTCATAGTTCTGTAAAAGTTACCCCCC
>JASDQU010034223.1:371-16362 GCA_032191745.1 Picea mariana | reverse complement strand
CTGTGTGGGGATCTGCGGCATTAGTATCTCTAATCATCGTCTTTTGTTGCCTGTGCGCATCTCATTGTTTCTTTGCTGATATGGCTCTGCGTCGCCTAGCCTTTCCTGAGGGTTGTGGTTATGTGCGACTCTTCCCGATGGCTCTGGTTTGTTTTGGTTGTCCGAGCCTCTATTGTTTTAGTTGCTGGTGTTTTTCTTTTGGGGCAGATTCTATCCTCTGCAGTCGTTTGTATCCTCCTCTGGTTTTTCTTCTTTTCGTTGTCGGTTCGTTCAGGGTTTGATGTATACTCAAAGCCTCGTCTCTTTGCTGGTAAGGAGATGGTGCCGTGTTCAGTTTTTTTAGTGTTAGAGTTCAAGGTTTTGTTCCCTCTCTTTCTCTTGGCCATGTGTTGGGGTTGTTGTTGTGCTTTTTTTTCTTTCCTTTCAACGTTCCTTTTGTGCTGGGGATTTGTTGTTCATGGGAGCCAGGAGTGCTTCTGGTGTCGTTTTCGTTTTTTTGGTTCAAGTTCTGAGAGGATGTATGTCGCTATGACCTGGTCCGTCCGACACCTGGAGCGTCTTTGGGGGTTTCGTTCGTGGCTTGCTCTCGACGAGGTTTTGGGTTTGCTTCTTGGATTTGCACAAGTGGATTTGTGATGGGGTTCTTTCGGTCCCTTTCTTTGCCATGCTGGGCTTGCTCTTCTTCACTGTGATCTTATATTTATATTATTTAGATGTTGAAATTTTTTAGCTTGCTCAGGACAAATTGACTTGTTGATTGAGACTAACCAAACTAAATGCATGACTTCTCATACATTCTTTAAAATGTAAATTTTCTCTATATAAATAAAATTTACACTTTTTTCTTAGAAAAAAAATTATTTGTTTTCCTCTTAAAATAATAAAAATAAATAAATAAAAAACATTTCTACAATTATATTAATAAACATTATTTATTATACACGTTACATATAAAATACAGATTTCAATATAATAAACAATCACACAACACAATATAGTCAATTTATTTCTCCATTTCATCAATCACAGGGACATTTTATATATTTTAATCAAGCCATTTTAAAAATACCAAATACATTATAAAACCAATCACCTATTTACAAATATATTCCTCGACCAATCAATCACCTATTTACAAATATATTCCCAACGACACTATCACATAGTCATTTTCCATATGCCAATGCACCATGATAAAATCTAATGTGCTTACTATTAGAGCAATGCATAATTACAAGCCATACATGTACACCACTATCTCTCGCCAATGGATCATGAGAAAATCTAATGTGCTTACTATTATAACAATGATAATTACAAGCCATACATGTACACCACTAGCTCTTGAGGGAGGGAATGAGAGGGCTTTGGAAGTTCACTTTTACCTCATTATTACCATCACTATATTTCCATTCAAAGAGTGACTAGAGTGACGACGTTTTAAGTATTTTTTAATATAGATTATTATAATTACTAATATTTATTTTATATATATTGATGAAGAAAAAATTTAAGTGCTGTTTTCAAATTTTTTTTTTTTTTTTTATTAAATTTAAAAATGAAGGCAAGTAATATTTATTTTATTTATATTGATGAAGAAAAAATGTAAGTATTGTTCTCAATTTTTTTATTTTTTATTTTTTTAATTTAAGAATGAAGACGGGGAGAAACAAAGTCAATGTTGATTATATTTATTCTTAAAAAAAATGCACTATTTTATTTTTTTAAATTTAAGAATGAAGGTTGGGAGAAACAAAGTCAATGTTGATTATATTTATTTAAAAAAAAAATGCACTATTTTATTTTGGATATAGGTTTAAAAATTTTCCAAATTGGATTGTTTATTATTTTATTTTGGATATAGGTTTAAAAATTTTCCATATAGGTTTAAAATTTTTCCAAATTGGATTGTTTATTAAGGATTATTGAAATTAATTTGGTTTATGGAATAGTATTAAGTTCTTTTGATGAAGGGAAACCAAATATAGGAGGTCAAACACCTTTCCTAACACACACACACACACACAAAGATTATAGTTTAAACTTGTGTTATTTATACTATAATGTTCCATCCCAACCACCTTATTTGAAGAAAGCCACTACGAGGGAGATGTATAATGTTCATGCCTATTAACATGTGAAATTAATTCAACCTAGTATAATATTTAAAAAATATTTATGCATGTTTAGAAATCAAAATATTAATATAAAAAATAAAAGTTAGGAAAATAATATTAAACATTAACATGCATGCATAGATAGATAGATAAATATTGATGTGTCAAAAGAGGTTGGATCCATTAGTGAGAAGTGAGGAGTTTTTCACCAGTGGGTAAGGTTCAATTCTCGTTAGGAATTTTCTTGGTGCCATGGAGTCGTCTTGAAGTAGTGGTCAAACATGTGGTCGCACCTAGAGAGATTATATTAAATGGTCTTGTGACTCATGCACTCATAAGTGGATCAAATCCAACCCCCATGCCCTTTGACTTAAAAATCCCTAAGGGTTAACTCAATTGATTGAACCATCTGCCCAAGGCATGGTGTTGACAAAAAGGCCATAGGTCACAAGTTCAAATTTGATACAACCCCTTGGGGTTATTGGCCACTATTATGGATGTCAATTGAACCTCCCTCCATCCAATTACTCCATGAAAGAGGGGAACTCCTCCTTTAAACTCTCCATTCAAATCGATTAAGGTAACCCATTGGGCTCTCTCTCTCTCTCTCTCTCTCTCTCTCTCTCTCTCTCCACACACACACACATCATGAGATATTTTTAAGGAGTCAATGAGCCACCATAGGGTAGTGTTTGAAGGCGTGGTTGGACCCATAGATATTATATTAAATGATCTTGTGATCCATGCATACATAAGTGGATCAAAGTGCCCCCCCTCCCATGTCCTTCAATTTAAAATTTTCATTGTGGTAGGTTTGTTTCAAGGTGTATTTCCAAGAGGTCATGGGTTAAAATCCATCAAAGCCTTGCTAGGTCACTAGCCACTCTTATGGTTGGTGGTCAATCCACCTTCCGTCTTGAAATTCCGGTGAAGAAGGGGGGTGCTCCACGGGGAAAATTTGATCGACCTTTCAGACATTGATAACATTTTGGATACAAAATCTTGACAATTTCCTCGGAATATATGTGCACTCATAGGAAGTTTATGAGAGAAAAGGTAGCAATGGGGAATTCATGAATGCAGTCACGTAGAAACACACTTGCATTATTTAAAACACACACATGTTCCTTTTACAATACCCTTGGTGCCCTTTGAACCACCACATAGACTGCCATGAATTTTTCCAAAATAACATTCACAAGAAGTCACACTCACTTTAATAACACATATGCACTAGTAATGTGTCCATGTTATAAAACATGTGCGTGTTATTTTTAACATAAAAAAAAATATATTTTAGTAATTTTTGTCATAATATTTTACCCCGACATCCAATTTTAGCATTCTTTAGCTCATTGGAAAGGTCTTGAAGATCCTTGCAATGTTTATGTCATGATCTTTCTATGTTTCTTCATAGATAATTTACTTATTTTCAAAAGAATATAAAATGAATGCATGGGCCATGATCGATACCTCAAACCACCAGATAGTCCTTCTAACAAGGATATTTTTCCTCCCATGGTAATATGGGTGCTCTTAGGAGGTTTTTCACATGAGGGTTGTGTTTTAGTGACTCCTCATTATAAGGGGAGGAAGAATAAAGAATTAGGCTCTAAAGGAATGTTCTAGGCCTTGTGGGCCATGAACAAGTCTTCAAACCACCATATGGCTCCTCTAAAAGGGATATTTGACCTCCAAGTGAAATATGGTTGATCTTATAATGCCTTGGATACGCGAGACGAGTCTTAATGCCTTACCAAGGGGCATGATAGAAAAATAAGGCCCTTAGTTTCTAGATGAAGCTTTTAGGGACCAAGGGCTATGATCAAGGTCACAAATAACAAAAAACAAATTTATATAGGAGATCATTGTCCTTAGAGTGGGATATGGATGTCACTAGAAGGTTTTCTGCACTAGGGAGGATTCAGGGGCCTTTACCATAGTTTGGGTATAAATCGAGCAATTTAAGCAGTAAATTAAGAATCTTGAGTTAATGGGCCATGATCAAGGCCTCAAAGCATAACATAAATCCTAGAAAGTCGATCTTTGGCATACAATTGATATATGGACATGTATAAGAGTTGTTTCACATTAGGGATGGTCTCAAATATTGTACCATAATCAAGAGAGGAAAACGAGGGCCTTACACGATAAATGAATCTCTAAGGCTCAATGATCCTGGAAATGACCTCAAACCACAACACAAGCCCTTTAGAGGTAATATTTGGCCTCAAAGTGGAATATGGGTACCATTATAAAGTCGTGTGTAGTAGGGATGGGTGTCTTGAGGCATTAGCCATGTTGAAGGGAGGAAAAATAAGCCCTAGGGTTCTTGATGAAGCCTTTAGGTATCAAGGGCCATAAACCACATAACATGTCCTTTATAGGGAATCATTATCCTTTGAGTGAGATATGGGTACCATTATGAAACATTATGCATCAGGGATAGGTCTCGAGGCCTTAGCCATGGTTGGGTGAGAAATTTAAGGAATTAGAACCTAAATCAAGGTTATTGGACAATGGGCCATGATCAAGGCCTTAATCTACAACATGATCCCTCTAAAAGGAATCTTTTGCATGTGGTTGGGATAGGGGTGCCATTAGGAGTTTTTTGCAGTAGGGATGGGTCTGAGGACCTTAAGCATGATTGGGGGAGGAAAATAAGGTCCTTAATCCCTAAATGAATCTTATAGGTCTTATGGAACATGAAAGATTCCTCAAACCACCAAAAAAACCTTCTAGAAAGTACCTTTATCCTTGAGTGGGTCGATATGGGTACCATTAAGAGGTTTTGTACACAAGAGATGGCTCTCAGGCCTTTGGCCCAAAATGAAGCTTCTAGGGCCTTGGTCCATGAACTAGGCTTGAAACCACCATTTATACCCATATCATTGTTCACTTGGTGGGATATGGGCATCATTAAGAGATTTTATGTACATTACATGGGTCTCAAGGCCTTGATCATGGTCGATAAAGGAAAACAAGGACCATATGATCTAAAACAGTCTTATAGGGATCATAATCATTGGCCTCTGAATGAGATATGTGCATCATTAGAAAGTTTTAGATACAATGGATGGGTCTTGAGACCTTGACCATGGTCATGGGAGAAAATAAGGGTATTTGGAACTAAATGAAGCTTTTAAGGTTCACGAGCCATGAAAAAGTCCTTAAACCACTACAAAGGCCTTTTAGAGGGGATATTGAGCATTTGATTAGGATATGGGTGCCATTAGRAGGTTTTGTGCACCAAGGATGGGTCTTAGGGTTTTGACCATGGAAAGGAGAGAAAATAAAGGGCCTCGAGTCATATATAAATATTTTAATGATTAGGGCCATGATCATGGCCTCAAAGCATCGCATATTCCCTATAAAAGGGATATTTGATCTCTGAGTGGGATATGKCCACCTATAATGGGGATGTATCTYGGGGTCTTTTCCATGGTTAAGTATAGGAAAAAAGCGCCATATGCCCTAAATAAATATTCCAAGGTTCATGGGACAAAAGGAGGTCTTGAACCATTACACACACTCTTTAGATGAGATATTTAGTCATTAAGTGGATACATATGCTACTAGGATATTTTTTCACTAGGTGTGGGTCTCAAGGCCTTATATATGGTCATGTAGGAACCATTACAATGTTTTTCATTCTAGATGGTTCTCGAGACACTGCCCATGGTCCAAGGATAAAAATCAATGTCTTAAGGACTAAAATATGCTTTTACGGTTCATGGATCATGCATAGGGTTTGAAACCACTACATAAGCCTTGTAAATGGAATATTTATCTCGTAAGAATAATATGGATGCCATTATGAGGTTTGACATGCTAGGGATCAATATTAGGGCCCTAACCATGGTCCAAGGACAAACACTAGCATTTTAGGGACAACCATGTAACATATTTGTAATATATGAATATACATAATTATTAAAGGATTAAACTATGCTAAGATAGGAGGATTTTACAATTAGAAAATTAAGTCTTAATATCTTAATGTGTCTATGTATTGTGCAAGGAGAAGGTGAATATTCATGCAAATAGGTCATTTATAATCCTAAGTGGCTTGGAGGTTAACAACATTGTCATCACTTGGAATGATAACACAAAATCCAGAGGTGGGAAATATGACCATGAGCCCTAAAAAATTGTTTTAGACCCAAGTGGTTGTCCTTGGACCATGATTAGGGCCATAATACCAAGCCCTAGTGTGACAAACCTCTTAATGGAATCCATATTATACTTGTACAGTAAGTATTCCATTACAGAGCTTGTGTGGTGGTTCCAGACACTATGCATGGTCCATGAACCGTAAAATATTCTTTTAGTACCTAAGACATTAGTTTTTATCCTTGGACCATGGTCTATGTATTGAGAACCATCTAGTGTGTAAAAACTCATAATGGTTTTCTTATGACCATGGTCAATACCTTCAGAACCATCCACAGTGACAAAAATCTTGGTGTATGCATCCCACAGAGTGGCTAAAGACACCCTCTAAATGGCATGTCTAGTGGTTCAATACCTCCTTTTGTCCCATGAGTCATAGAATATTTATTTAGGTCATATGTCCCTTTTTTCCCTTGCTCAACCATAGTCATGATCACAAGATCCATCCCTAGTACAAGAAACCTCTTATAGGCACCCATATCCCACTAAGAGGTCAAAAATCCCTTTTAGAGGGCCTATGCGCTACTTTGAGGCCATGTTCATGGACCAAATCTTTAAAATATTTATATAGGAATTTAGGCCCTTTGTTACCTCCCCTCGCCATTGTTAAAACCACAATACCCACCCTTGGTGCACAAAACCTCTTAATGGCACCCATATCCCAATCAGAGGCCAAACAACCCCTATAAACAATGACTTTTTCAACGGGTCGTGATCCTTAAAAGATTCATTTTGCTCCTAAGACCCTTTATTTTCTCCCATGACCATGATTACGGTCCCAATACACATCTAATGTGTCTAAAACTTTCTAATAGTGCCCATATCTCAGTTGGAAGTCAAAGATTCCATTTAGAGAGTTTTGTGGTGGTTTAAGGTGTCATTAATGGATTATGATCCATACAAGATTAATTTAAATCCTACATACCTTATTTTCCTTCACTGAACATGGTCAAGGCCTTGGGACCCATACCTAGTATGAAAAATATCTTAATGATACCCATATCCCACCAAGAGGACAATAATTTCGATCTCTGTGGTGGTTTGAATCCTAGTTCATGGACCAAGGCCGAAGAAGATTCATTTTGGGCCAAAGGCCTAAGAGCCATAACTTGTGTGAAAAACCTCCTAATGCTGCCCATATCCCACCCAATAACAAAGGTATTTTATAGAGTGCTTTTGTGGTGATTTGAGGATTGCAATATGGAGTCTTTCATTAGGTTTTTGATTCTACTATGGTTGAGGTTTAAGTCAACCAAATGGATTCTTTAGTAATGGTCTTTCTAATTATTTTTAAGGGGCCTTGTTATTACAATTGCATTCTCATAAACTCAAAAAATGGTTGAAGCCTTAACTAGTTTAGGGGGGGGCTTATTCATTCACTTTTGTAATTGAAGTATATAACACATTGTTCACTTCAAAGGTGCGCATATTCATCTTGTATTGAAGACTAAAATTGTGTCAAATTTTGAAAGTTTGACAAAATTCAATCATATTTGTAACTTTGAATTGAAGCATTGACAAAAGTCAAGTTAAATACTCCATTAATGACTTATTTCATTGAGTTATATGAAAGTCAAGGCCAAGCCCTTATAGATATCTTTTGTTGAGTGTGAAATGTTCCTTGTGTTTGATACTCTCCATATTTTGATGATTGTGTGAATTTATTCAATTGTTTATCATTTGCACTCCACTCTTCCACAAACAACTCATCGTTTTTAAATTGGTCAATTTGTTTGCCAATTTCAACAAATTGGATGGACCCAATAACTATTAGTCTTGGAATCACCATATGCAAATCACATTAATATATAATAATGAGTTGTGGAAAGATGTTTGTAGAGTTGATAAAGCTCATACTAAGCCTATCAATGTTAGAGAATTGACAAAATGGGAATTGAAGGATGAAAAAACACTCTCACTTTCAAGGTCTTCTATCACAGATGAARTGTTTATTCATATTGAAAATGCAATTGATGCTTGGAATGTATGGAAAACCTTCAAAAAAATGTTTGATACTAAACCTGAGTCAACATGGATTGATTTACAAATGAAGCTCCTTAAAMAATGGTTAGCTAAAGGGGGACATGTTTTAGAAATTAAAAATATYAAGAAATAAATAGTCAAATGCAGATTTAAGAAAGTGGAAGAAAGTTCATGACTTCAATTTTAATCAATGGTTTTCCTCCTCATCAACATTTCTTGGAGGCTTAACAAATTAATAGGAAATTATAGACTCAAACTTTTGATTCCCTTAGTGTTATTGGCCCAACATGATAAAACCTTTGGTTCAAAGAAGAACTTAGGAGAAGACATTATTTTAACAAATTCAAGAAAATAAGAAAGTTCCAGAGGAAAAGGAACATACAACAAAAGTTCAAGAGAAAGAAAAAATTTCAACAATCCAAGAAATCRAGAACACAATCCAACTCAATATTTTAATCATGATCACGACTATGGTATACGTACTAAAGGAATAGGAAGAAACAATTAAAATGAAAAATATTTTAGGACATCTCAAGATGCCCCCAACAATAATCATTGGTTAGTAAAAGGACAAGATATGAGTCAAGTCAAGTGCAAAATATGTCTTCGCAATGGGCATTATACAAAACAGTGTAGAACTTGAAATGAATATTGGCTCAAGAAGAAGCAAACTTTCAAATCAAAAGAACATTCTAAGTCCCATATTCCAACTTTAGCTCAATTTGTAGATAATCAAGAGGCTAATTTTGACTATGTGTTTACAATTGTTTGGGATTTAGATTTGTAGCTTCAGTTGTCACCAACAAGTTTTTGAGAGATGATTATAAATATGATTGGATACTTGATATAGGGGATACTCAAAATATGTGTTAGAAAAGGGATTATTTTTGGATATATCAAGATATGTAATTGAAACCAATTTATTTGGCAGATGGCACAACCCATTCTCCTAAAGGAAAAGGCTAAGTCCACTTCTGTCTTCCAAGAATTGGCAAAATATTGCTTTCTAACGTTTGGTATGTTATAACCTTTCAAAATATTTTTTTTTCCTTAGTCTTAATTAGACAAGGTGGTTGACAGGTGCCTAAATTGGCATACTTTCATCACCCGTCTAATACCTTTTTGCTTACCATTTTCCATTGATCACTTCCTTTTGTATACCTTCCTTATCCACTTTGCCTTATCACTAAGGTATGAATTCTTCCTCATATGTCATTATTACGCTATTCTTTCATATTTCTTAAAGGAACTTTCTACTTTCATGTATAATACTTCTATACAGTAGTAATACAACAACTACAACTCCTCACAATGGTTGCAATATCTCTCTGCTGCAACTCCAAGCACACTTTATGTTGTTGCAATTCCATACACGAACCAAATATTGCAACTCCAAGTGCACTCTTCGTGTTGCAACTCTAGGTAACCAAGCACAAACCAACTACTACAACTCCAACAACTTTGAGCATGCTCTCCGTTGATGTGACTCAGGACAACGACTGCAACTCCAAGAATACTTTATGTTGTCATGACTCCAAGTCTACTATTTCTATGATTCCAAGTACAAAGTTGTCAACACAATATTTAAAAATACATCCAACAGTTGGGAAATGGTATTGATAGAGGAAAACAACATGGTTCAAATAGGCGACTAAAAGAAGAAATCAGTTTTCCTACTGAGTTAGCACACACCCAATTCTCACTAAAGTTTGACAGAATCAATGTAATTGGATGAACAACCAGATTCTCACGATTGTCCATCCGTCGCTTTGTATAATTTTAGATATTAGTCATATAGTATAAAACCTCAACTTCCCCATAACCGAGGGGGAGGAAATTATTCTAGCTATAAGCATTCGACTGTTATTTTACTTTCAAGTTCTGCAATACAATTTTTGTTCATTATTTCATTCACGTGTTGATGTGTTGGTGATCGTGTGGTTCTGATTCATAACTCAGTTCCTTGTCTAAGGGGTTAGGGCCCCCTCCTTAGTCAGGTACTGCATGTATATTAGTGTAGGGTTTAACCTTTCAGTTTTGTTTATTTAATTCATAACTGCTTTATTTTTCAATCTGTTGCAATTCTAAAATATGGTAGAACAATCACTGCAATTCGTGTGTGGTTGATATTTAATTTCTTGTTGTTAAGAATTAGCACTCTCAAGCTGCAATTCTGCATTGGTTCTATTTTCGTGATCTCATAATCACAAATGTGTTGCAAATCATAATTGTTGACATTCGTCTCATTACCATTTCCGAGTTATAGCTCTATGTTGCAGTCTACGTTGTTGCAACTGCCATCATTGTGATTCCTTTTTGTGCTGCAAATTCATTGTTGCAACTCCGCTTGAAGATGCACTTTATTTTGTTTGCTTCCTAATTTGTGATAGAATTAGTCTTCAACAATTTGAGATTGGAATTATTGGATTGTTATTGGAAGAGTGAAATCTTAATTGTCCCAACAAAACAAGGTCTTCATTATGCTTGAGCAAGTCACCAGTAAAACATAGTATATATTTCAATTTTTGCAAAGTGTGATTTCAATTCTTAAAAAGAGTGATTTCAATTTCTGTAAGTGTGATTTCAATTCCTGCAAGAGTGATTTCAATTTCCACAAGTGTGATTTCAATTCCTGCAAGCGTGATTTCAATTTCACAAATGTGACTTTCCTTTCCTGCAAGTGCAATATTTACTTCCTTGGAACTTAGGAAATAGTTTAGCTTGGTGACTTAATTAAGTATCTTGAATCCTTAATTTGTGACATTCAAAGTACTAGAAGCCCTTAGAAAAAAACACTATAAATTGCATATACAGTGCACGACAATTCGTAAGTAAGATATTACCTTGGATTGATATTTAAATATACACTTTCTGGTTGCTCGCTAATTAATTAGAAAGTGATTGAAAAGTCCGTCAATGGTCATAAAACCATTATGGAAAATGGCTTCATCAAAATCAATTCAGTAAAGCACAACTTCAAAACAATGATGAATGGTTATGAATATGCAAAACTTATAAGGATACAAGGCACAATGATTCCTCACAAACATGATTTTGCAGTAACATAAAATTTATCCCTTAGCTCCTTAAGATTATGGCATTTTGTATTTGGACATTAAACTTTGAATATTTAAGAAAACTTAAATTAGAAGAAATAGTTAAAGGGTTTCCTCCTTTCAAAAAGGAAAATGCTAAGTGTGAAGCCTATATTATTAGAAAAAAAAAGCGAGATCCATTTTTCACAATTACATGGCGAGCAAAAATGTGTTTGCAACTTATACATAGTGACATTTTTGGTCATATGGAACCTTCCTTAAGTGGATGCAAACACTTCATCCTTTTCATTGATGATTTTACAAGGATGACTTGATTAAATTTTTTGAAGGATAAGTTAGAATTATTTGAAAAGTTCATACATTTTTAATGCTTAGTTGAAAATTCCACCAAAGAAAAAATTGCAACATTAAGGATAGATAATGGGGATGAATTTACATCAAATAAATTCAATGACTATTGCAAGGAAAAAATAATCAAAAGGTAGTTGACAAACTCATGTACTCCACAACAAAATGGGGTCATTGAAAGAATGAACATAATTCTCATAGGTGTGGTGAGATATATGCTACATTTCAAGGGGTTAAGTACAAAATATTGGGAAAAAAAGTTCATACATTTGTTTATCTAAGGAATCGATCACCAACATCAACCTTAGATGGAATCACTCCATATGAATCTTGGTATGGTACTAATCCTTCAATTAATTATATTTGAGTTTTTGGATCCATTTCTTATCCCATAGTTCCTAAAGAAAAAATGACTAAGTTCGAAAATTGCAGCATGAAGTGCATGCTCATTGGATAATCCAATGAAAAGAAAGGCTATCAGTCGTTATCTTGTGGAAAATTTATTATTAGACGAGATGTTGTCTTTGATGAAAATGAAATTCAAATTGTAGAAGAGATTGATATTATCCTTAGTCACTTAGATAAAAGAGTCACCAAGGGTAAAACAATCCATCAAGACAAACCAAATTGGATTAAAAAAGACATAGTCCCCAACATGAATTATCAAAAGTTAGATAACTCTTTAAAAAATAGTTATTCAAATGATGATTCTTCTCCAACATAAATCGGATTAGATACAAAAACTTTGACATAGGCACAACACAATAGACCAAAATGGGTCACATAACTTCTCAAAGATGTGTAGTCAAATGAACAAAACAAAATAGGAACTAGAAGTTCTGATCCAGGTGGATATTGGTGGCCACCCGCCTATTCCAGTTGGACCCACACCATTGTTTTTTTTGGTTTTTCATTTTCCTTAATTGTAGCACAATTTACTATTTTTAGCAGTTTTTCGGGTCCTGAACTTCCGGAGCCGTTTTGAGGCCCTAAACGACGTTTTTTGGGCATGAATGCTCCAACGAATATGAGTCTGTTTTAGAATCGACATTCGCTATCAGCAGTGTATTCCTCGGATATATATTTCTAACGATGTATCATGTGCATCAAATGGAGATAGTATGCCAAAGTTACGACCCTGGGAAATTGATGTACCGATTTACCCCAACGGGGCTCATATTCTGGCGTTTCATCTCCTAGGGTTAGGTTTTTGGTTGTTTAGGGTTTTCCATTGTTTTTCAATAATATATAGGCCTTTAAGCCTCATTGTAACACAGAGTTCATAGGCCAATAACTGCCACATCTCTTCTCAGAGATAAGCTACCAGCGCCCGAGCTATTTTATTTCCATTCTGTTTGTAAGCATATTTCAGTGATTTGTTGTTAATGAAATGAAGTTTTACTTCCGCTGCATATATGCGTTTATGTGTATTTTTGTATTTCATTGTGTTCTTGCATAAATCCGGATCAAGTTTCCCCACATCTCAAGCCAATTTTTCCTTAATCACTCATATGCTTCCATTGAAATCAATAATTTTATGGAAGAAATGAAACATAAAGAATGGTAGCAAGCTATGGTGGGTGAATATGATTTGGTACTTGCAAATGGAACTTGGAAACTTGTTAATTCTTCACCAGATGTTAAACCCATCGGTCGCAAATGGATTTACATAATCAAGTACAAGTCAAATGATGAAGTTGATAAGTATAAAACAAGACTTGTGGCTAAGGGATTTTATAAACAAGAGGGCATTGACTATGAAGAAACATTTTCACCAACAAAAAAATGAAATACAATTAGAATGGTAATTAATTTGGTTGGAAACTTCATCCAATGGATGTAAAAAATGGTTTTCTCCATGGTTATTTGAAAGCAGAAGTCTATATCATGCAAACCCAAAGATTTGAATTTGGAGAAAAAAAACACAAATTCTAATAATTGATCAAAGCTTTATATGGCTTGAAACAAGCACCTAGAGCATGATATCCAAAATGAATGAATATCTTAGATATGTTCGTTTTCATCACGGTGAGTCTAATGATACTTTGTGTTTTCATATGCAAGGTTAGAACTTGGTAATCATTGTTCTCTATATTGATGACTTAATCATTACAAGGAGTCACGAAGTAAACATTAAACAAGTGAAACAAGAACTTTAAAAAGGGTGTAAAATCACTGACTTGGGCCACTTAGATAGTATCTGTGATACCCCACGACTTGAAACTTTGACAATTACTATTATTTTTATTTTAGAATTTTAATTATTTTTCCAAAAGACAATTTGGTCGATTGACCAAATCTGAATTGTAAAACCTTATTATTTTATGAAAATAAACACATGTGGAAAAAGGGGCACACGTTGAAGAAGTTGTTAAAGAGGGAGTTAATAATCCAAAGGGGTTGGCCAAGTGGCAATAGACTGAGACAAGCTGTGGAGTTAACTCAACTTCAAAAATACACATTCCATATTTATAGGAGAATTTGTGAACATGTGTAGAATTGAATCTGATAGGTGGTCAGTGAGCAGGAGGCTCAAGACAAGTGTCACAAGTCCTAGGAAAAATAAAAAGAAGTCATGACAAGGGAATGGGACACCATTCCTAGGATGCGAAATAATAGCTCAAAGAATCTACGCACTGATTTTGACTTGACACAAAGACTATCTAATATTACACACATCAAGCTGGTACTCATAATTTTGCAAGAGGCCACGTAGGCAACCCCTTTTGGATTCCAAACTCATCTTGGGGGTGACAAAGGTTGACAAAGACTCTAGTCTACGGCTGTGAGGAACAAAGTCTTCAACTTGTGGTTTCCTCAAGTTCTAGGTTTTACTTCTTATTTATGAATATGTCGATCTGAATGTTTACTGTGTATTACTGCATATTATTGTGATTAAGATTATTGGTTATGAAGTATTTTTAAAGCATAGATAAGTCATAACAGTTTTAGATCTAAGTGATTTTATGAGAAAATAAATGCATACCATAGTTTCACACAGAAAGATTGTTTTAAGAAAAACAATAGTCATTTTGTTGCTAGATCTACGAACAGAGTAGTAATTACCAGTAGCAAACCCAATATAAATCGTGAGTAAAACCTAGTTATTAAAACATGAGTTGTATTCAAATAAGGAACTTGTATTGAAGAAACAAAGTTTAACAAGATACAAGTAATGACCGTGTATATCCAAAAAAGAATCGATACTAATTAAACATAGTTTAACAAGATACAAGTAATGACTGTGTATATCCAAAAAGGAATCAATACTAAATAAACAAATTTCAACAAAATTACATAACTATAATTGTGTAGACAACAGTCCTAAGCCACAGGACTTTAAAGGAATAATTATATACAAAAATATTTGGTCGACTAGCTCGATTGAATGTTCAAACAAGAGCAGTCACATATTGTGATATCAGGTTGAAAGTTAGTTAGTAATGAATCCGAATACCTTCTGCAAGCAAGGGTATTCTAGAGTTTCCATGGTACCAACATCCTCGACACCTATAGAGAAATAGTGAAACAAGTTAGAATGTGGTACGAGTTTAATAAGTCAAACAAAAAATTGAATTTCATATACAAATGGAAATGAACTTACCATGGATGTATAGAGCACTTTTGTATCTCTTTATGTCGCCTTTGAACTGCATTTGAATGTTGAAGGCCGTCAGATAGATGATGGGCACCCATTGCAACAACAAACATGGCCCATCATTAGTTAAAAATACCCAAGAATAAGTTTAACAAGGATGCAAATCACGGTGGACTTACAAAATATAAACAAAAGAACATTACTATACTCTGTGCGAATACCGTACTTGTGCAAATATTTTCAACCGAAGTCCTAACTAAGTTCAGGATGAGTAAAATAATTCAATACGTTTCAATCACAGACTAGAAACAAGAGGAGTAAAATAAACGAAATATAAACCCTATAATAAATCATGTTAAAGTAAACTCGGACCACATAGTTCATATAATTATGGGTTCGGTCGATAAGTCTCACAGGTCCAAGTAAAAAATATTCGTACCATAGGCTAACCATAAGCAAGGCATATTGGGACCGAAATTTCGGACCATAGGCCAACCAGAAGCGAGACTTACCAAGACCAAAACACATTTTACAGTCATGAAATTTATATGGTAGACATGCATAGAAAACAAGAAGTTCGCCAAGGCAAATGATACAAAGACATATTAAACATAGTTGGCGGAATAACGTTTAAACATGACTGTGAACTAACATCGTAAATGGCTCAGATAATAAGCTAGAAGTATAAAATTTATGAGTTATACGGGAAGCCGGAA
>JASDQU010034222.1:22958-34404 GCA_032191745.1 Picea mariana | reverse complement strand
TAGTCATATGGTATACATATATGAACGGGGGCTGGGGCTTAGCCCCAGCTCTATCCGCGCCCAAACCACAACACATTACAATTCAAATAATTTAAAACACACATATATGTTAAGAACCAATGGTGGGTGCACCGGTTGGGCGGCCCTTCCCAAAGCTCTTCCTCTACCCGGAGGTTGTGGGGTCCAGTCCTATCGACTACACAAATTTTAACCAATGCCTAGGTGACACGTGGTGACCCTTGCTTGGGCCACGTGTCACCAATCCATTCGCCACCGAGATGCCACATGTCAAAAAATGATTCGACCGTCCAAATGCCACCTGTCCGCCAACTCATCTCTACCACGTCAGCATACAGCTCTGCCACATCAGCGTACGACCCTGCCACATCAGCATCCGTACGGATTGTATGGACTATACAGTCAACACATTTTTTTTGCCTGTTTGATGATTTAAAAAAAACGTGATATCTCACTCATCCGACGTCCGTTTGAACCCAAATGAGTTGCATTGGGTTCATGACGATGAGGCCTACACACCCATTTGATTTGAAGTGATTCCGAGCACTTTGAATTTTGAGTAAAATTTGATCCCCTGGATCAAATATACAATAAACTTGAGGAAGGGGAACTAGGAAAATGACTAGTTTCTTCAGACTCATAGGGTGAATATAAAGGATAATCAACACAATTTGTGTCAATAAGAATAGGATGATCGTAGGATTTCTGAGAAATAGAAAAATGAACTGTGCGGAGTGAAGAAGTGTCAATCAGAGTGGGAAGTGAAGCAGATCTCTTACCTTTGTTGGTGAAACAAACGGTTGGGAAAATTTTAGTTTTAAAATTAGGTGAGACCAAACTAGGCTCGAAGGTTGTAATCTTATTGGAAGGTAATCCCCCGTGGTACGATGGGGTATTTGATTCTTCAAAGAGATCACTAGTGTTAGACTCCACAGTTTTAGGTTGATAAAACCTATTTGTCAATCATACACTCTGTTTAAGATATCTTCTTGATTAATTTTTTTTTTTTGGATCTGAGACAGGTGAAGTCTATTTTTTATTTGGGTTTCTTCTGGTATTCTTTTGGTTAAAATCTAGTTTATTTATCGTGGAGTTTCCAAGTGAAATATAAGAGTAGCCTTAAAAGGTTTTCGATCTTTGTTCACTATCAAGGATAGAAAGTGTCAATGTGGTTTTTCCCAGGGAAATGATTCGTTTCTTCATTCCCTGACAAAAACACCAAAAAGATGTTGTTCCTAAGTTTGTACTTTAAGGCTCTAAAGTACACCGTCAAGGAATCCGAAAGATAGAGAGGGATAAGGATAAAAAGGTAGGTTAAATTAAAAGGGCTATTGTTGGTTCCTTAACAGTCTCTGTCTAGCTTCCTAGTTTTCCTGGATGCTAATGTCTCTTTCAATAAATGCCCATGAGCGTTCTAACTCAAGCCGGTTGTTTGTTGTATGTAATATGGTGTTAAATAAGTTCAAAGCAATGCTCGTTTGATCCAATAGTTTGGGTTTGATATTAGGTTGTCTTGTGACTAGGACAATCATGAGTGAAAAGGATAGAAAGGGTAAAACTTGTGTTTTCTTTAAGAGTTCACTATTTCTTCTTCAAAACATGTAAAAAGAACTCCAAAAACCTTGAAATAATAGTGTGACAAAACMAAARGCCGTTTTTGGTATCTGAGCTAAATTTTGAAAAAGGGGATATACATGAAGTGAAAAGAAAACATAATGCTRCCGAACAGGGTGAGGCATCAATTAAAGAGGAATCTCACTTTACTTACAGGAGAAGAAAATMATCAAGATAAACTCTTAATGAAAGCATATGATATTGAAATTTWAAAAATTTGCAGGTCTTATATCTGCTGATAGCCGATGCAGAGGAAAAACTGTAAATGATTAAATTGCAAGAATAATTGTTTACCATAGTAGAGGTTGTACTAAATTGTAGTTAAGCATTCATTAAAAAGATATATCAAAAATGTGAAACAACAAAGAAACACATAACTCAAATTCGACCAGATCTAGAATCTTCAATCTGCATTCTTATTAATTCAAAAATATTTATCAATTCTTCTTACAATGTGCCCAGAAAAAAAATCCCTTTAACAATACCTTCAAATTGTATTTATACCAGACCCCTGATGATTGTTGGTTGGTGATCTCCTAACCCCTATAGGCAAACGGTTACAAAAATTGCAAACTCCAACCATTTTCATAATCATCATTTGTTTTCCCATCATCTCAATAATACAATTTTTCAAAATGATACTCCAATGTTTTACTGAAGTATGTCCTTCTTTTGACCTGATAGATTCAATACATTTTTCAAGAAAGTGTACCAAACTTCTGGGAGACTCTGGTAGATCCTTTGATTCAAATAAATTTTTTTTTTCTGAGTTTCTAGAAGCTGATCTTCAATTTCCTTACCAACAAACTTGTGATTGAAATTTCAAGTTTGGTTTCACTAGCCACTTGTCTATTAGGGTAATATCCATTTCCTTTAATTGTGAAATTTCCAACTGAATTTCATTAAAAACCTCTTTGAAATTCAACTGGTGTCTTACAATGTTTATTTGTCCTAATTGTCCAGTGCAATTATCTCTGTTGATACCCAATGATTCCTTGTCCAATAAATCAAAGATTCTTTCACAATCATCTTTGATTTCTTTGACTATTTTCTTATATTCTACTATGTTGTTTTCCCATACCTTGAGCATGATATCACCCCTAATCTTCTCTATGACAAAAAGCTTTATAATTCTTGATACTTCTGTATTTTCAAAACATACAATTGCCTTTTGGAAAGTGGCCCTTTCTTCTTTAGCTTCATTTTCTTTAAAATAATATTATCAAAAGCATTGTTTTTTTCCTGAAAATAATTCTGAATAATCTCTACTTGGGAGATTACTTTCTATTGCTCAGCTTCTATCTTCGCATGTATTTCCAGTGATTGGTCCTGAAAAAATTTCAGGTCTATGACCTGGCCCTTAATTAAATTAAATTTAGCCTGTAGTTGTCTTACCAACTCTTCTTGCTGAATAAATTGTATTTGGCTAGTCTGCATTGTCTCGTTCATCTCGTCAAGACTTGTCCTAAGTGATTGAATTTCTTCCTTATCAGCAGCCCTGGCCTGCTCTAGACTTTTATTTATTTCTTCTTTGATATTTTTCTTTGTATATTTTATTTGATCTTGCAATTGGGTTATCCTACGGTTACTCTGTTCCAACCTTTCTCTCATATTACTAACAGTGAAAATATTTTTTGTTGTCAGTGCTCCCATGGAGCCCACCACCTCTGTAGTGAAANAATTTCAGGTCTATGACCTGGCCTTTAATTAAATTAAATTTAGCCTGTAGTTGTCTTACCAACTCTTCTTGCTGAATAAATTGTATTTGGCTAGTCTGCATTGTCTCGTTCATCTCGTCAGGACTTGTCCTAAGCGATTGAATTTCTTCCTTATCAGCAGCCCTGGCCTGCTCTAGACTTTTATTTATTTCTTCTTTGATATTTTTCTTTGTATCTTTTATTTGATCTTGCAATTGGGTTATCCTACGGTTACTCTGTTCCAACCTTTCTCTCATATTACTAACAGTAAAAATATTTTTTGTTGTCAGCGCTCCCATGGAGCCCACCACCTCTGTAGTGAAATATCCCTCTTCCAAGTTTTTCCCATCCACCAACACTCTTTGTTTCTTTACCTTACCACCTTATCTCATATACATCTCATGTTTTAATACAACCTTCCTCTTTTTACTGAAGAAGTAATCAGAGGGAGGAATTTCTTCTCTGGAGATAGGGTCAAGGTCACTAGCATATCTGACTCCTACCTGAGGGAAACCAAAAGTAGATTGTAAAGGGGTCAAGGAAGTGATGGGATTACCAAACTCTGTGGATTTTGTTTCCCCTGTTGTCCTGGGAATATCAATATGAATAGTAGATGGTGAAGGGGGGGTATATTGACTGGACTTGGGAGGTGTCTAAGATGCTTTTTCTTCTTCTACTCCAGGATTCTCTGTTTGTGGGACTTCTTTGTTTTGTGAAGACCCTTCGACCTCCTGTGGGTTTTCCTCAGCGTCTTCTTTATTTTGTGCTTTATGTCTGAAGTCTGGGGGAACGTTTTCTTGTTTTGAAGGGGATGTTGTTGCTTCGCCCTGAAATACTATAGGCAAACTGCTTCATCTATGTCTATGGAAGGTTAGAAGATTGGTTTGCAAATCAGATGATAACGTTTGTACCCTATCTAACACTTCCTCATAGGTTTTGAACCCTTTGAAAATTTCATCATGAGGGGATTCCTCATGTTCAAATGCTTTCATGCCACAGTGAGCCATGTGGCTTCCCACTATTTGATAAGGGTCATTCTTCCTATGTTCTATATTCACCAACTTGATCTCCTATAGGGCTGTAGATTCAACCATAGAATGACCCAGGTTGAGTAGTGAAAACCTTCCAATCTGTACGGGAAAGACTGGCCAAAACTTCATTTGAGCCGTCTTCAGTTCTATTCCAATACTTCTTGTTATTATCTGATGAGCGACCTCCTTGCATACCATCCTGTCAAGGAGGCATTTAGGAAGTGCATGAGGAGAGATAGAGCATTCAAAAACCCCAATATAAAAGAAACTCTCCTCAATAAACGAATCAACAACCGCCTTGATATTTCCTATGAACGAATCCGAAATATAGGGGGGTGTACAACCATATAGCATCTGATGCACTAGTATTACCATGAAATGACAAATTTCATAAAAAGAATCCTTAACATTTTCTTCCCATAGTTTAGAATGATATTCATGAATTGGTTCAGTGCAGGTTGGGTTCCAACTCCAATTCATCAAAGGGAAAGGAGTCATGAAACATATAGCATCCATGATATATGTTGACATGTAAAAGGCTATTGGTCAACTATCGGATCTCGCAGTTTGATACTCCATAACCTCCTTAGCTAGGTTATCGGATAGAATTTTGTTCCAGTTGAAGTTATATCCTTTGGTTGCTTCATGTAAAAGGGGCACCCATTCTGTAGGGAAGTGGGTAGGACTTTTCTTCCCAAAAAGTCTACATAACATCATAGCCACATAAACCATGTACTCATTCAAAGAGGCTGTGGCATAAACGTTATGGGTATCGACCCTAAATTTTGGTGGGTGTCTCCACTAGTCTTTGATTATGCCGAGTATGTTTGGTCTTCTTCTGTGCATTCTTTCCTTTGAAATTCACTTACAAGTTCTTTATTGTAAATGCACTTAGAATTGGGAAATAGTTTATACATTACTTGTATATGTTTTGGTCTGAAAGAGCCAAGTAAGACCCCTTGGATTTCCAGAATGCTTCTGGTTTGCTCGTCTGTCCTGTCCAAATCCAAACCGATGATGTTGTTGTATGTCATCAGTCATGGGCACCTGGACAATTTATGAAGTTCGAACTCTGCTATGTCTAGGAGTTTGTTTTTGGAATCATCAGAAAAATTCTTGATTTCGTAGTCCAGGGCTTCAAAAATTTACCTTCATGATTTGATGGAATCTATGGCATGCAGTGTAGTATCAGACATGACATCTCCTTCTGGGCTTGAAATTTCAGCTGCCTCTTCACTTTTCTTGGATTCCTTTCTAGGTTCCATAATGTTCGTGTTTAGAATGACTTTCTGTCATAGAGAGAAATGCGTCAGTTTGTTGAATGCAATTCACTTCTGAATTCAAACGATAAGAATGAAATTCAAAAAACCAAACCTCTATTTACCTTTAAATCTTCTTATGACGGACGTACTGAGATAGGTGGTAAAAATTTAATGTCCTAATGGGGGAGGTATGCCCAGAGATACGCAGTTAAAAGAAAAATATCTCTATTTGTCTGTTACGAAAATATCGTATATCGGCGATTTCAAACTAAAGCTTCGAAAGGACTGCTCTTAAAGAATCCTGAAATGCGAAACATGAAACATTATTTTAAATCTTTAATAACCTCATTTTAAAATAACTTAATTTCATTTTAAACTTTGTTAAAGAAAACTCACGATTTCACATTTCAAAATTTCGGGGATCCTGTACCCATGAGATATGTCATGAGAAAATCCTGGATTGCAAAATCGTGATGGGATTAGTTTATACGCTGATTACTTGTATTAATGATTTAATAAGTTAAGATTAGTAATTAACTTCTTCATTTTGGAAAATTGGGGACCAGGAGTTCAAGGGCTAGCGCTTTGACAACACTTTGATAAAAAGAAACCCGAATCACAAAAGATTAAAATGTTGATCGTTTTTAAGAGTTTAATTAATTACAATTAGAGGATATTTTTTGAAACGTGCGTCGGGGTTTATAGCACCTACTTATTTATTTATTATTATTATCTTAATATAAAACCTTTTCAAGATTTCGACGCCGGGAAATCAAGAATTGTTAATTAGGAAAACATGATTTGTGAAATGATGAATCCCGAAATGCAAAAAATTGAAAGGCTTTTGACTGCATTGTCCCATGTTCTCTTTGATAAGGCTTGAGTGTCCACTAAGAATGGTCTTGAGAGCCAATGAATCATTCTTCTTTCCTTCCCTTTGAGCTGCAAACTTTGACTTTTTCTTCAAGGAAACTAATCCACCAATGGATGCCTTCCAAATACCCACTCCCATTTCCTTCAAATGCACTCTCATTTCTATTCTCCAAGTAGAATAGTTTTCCTCATCAAGGATTGGAACTCCATCATACATTTGTGTGTCCATAGATCTCCTCCAATATTTTTAAGGATTATAGTGAAGGCTTGCTCTGATACCAATTGTTGGACACACCGACTACACTTGGGGGGGGTGAACAGTGTAGGGATATTTTTCAAAACTTCCCTTTCACAAAGCTCATTAGTTAGAAATCACCATTTACTCATTACTTATTGATGTCATTTATAACCAATTAAATGTGAACATACATCAACAACATATAGTCAACAAATCATCACCACAAGGAACACAAAGAACAAAAGATGTATGTACAATTTTATTTTTATTACAGACTACAATCCTTGGGTTTATTAGAACAATTGAATACAATACAACTATACAAGAGAACCATCTCTATAATGAAAGAATCAACTTACACCCTCAACACCAACTGAGATGAGGCAAAAATCCTCAATAGATATCAATCTGTCAACAGGTACATGACCTGTCTGTAGTGCAGCATGCGTAGGTACACTCCCTACCAGTAGTACGACTCGCGTATGTATACGACCAGTCTGTACTATAGCCTGCGTATCACATTTGAGTTACTTAGGGTTTTCTCCTCAATATCAACTCAGATCCTCTGCAACCTTCAATCACATTCTCTTGTGTCTTCCAGTGTCCAAACAGACCCATAACCAATCATAACACATTCAAGCTCTCCAACAACTTACTCATGATTCTCAACCATACAATATGAATGCTACTCATCATGTATAAGCAACCAATATACTATAGAAATCATATCAGTACTGAATCATAAGAGTCCTGATCACTCCATCAAACAACACAAAGCACATCACAACAACCATACCAAGAATGCCTTAAGCATTCACTACAGAACAAGCAAGAGTATCCATCAAGACAACAATGTAACCATACCAAAATTTCTATGGAAAATATGAGCCTGTAGAATGTAGATCTGGAACCAACTTCAGTCTTCAAGAGTCTGGCACCAACTCACACACAAGTATTCATGACTTCATCCACTATACATTCCTTGTCCTCATTTAGCCCGCGTATGTACACACCCAGACTCACTGCATCCCGTGTATACCTCAGAAAACTAGGGTTTCAGAACTTTCGACACTTTTGTCGTCATGATATCAGACTTGCTGAAACTTTGATGCGTCCATGAGATCCTCCATACACTCTCTCTCTCAGAATAGATCTTCAATACATTCTCAAGAGATACAAAAGTGATGCACCTTTCACAAGAGACATGTGCCTCTTATTTATACTCTCCAAGTATCTTCCTTAGAAGCATCTTCTAGGTCACTTAACCCACTTCTAGGTCACTTAACCCATTTCTAGGACACTTAACCTATTTTCCTCATTTTTAGGGTTAACCACTTTCCATAATTAGAAAGTTTTCCATTACTTTATCATTTAAATATTCATCCTTGACTTTGTCACCTCACTTTATCATTTAAATAATCTTCCTTGACTTTGTCACTTCACTTTCTCATTTAAATAATAATTTCTTATTTTCAATAACTTTGACTTCTTTGACCTCTTGGGGCTTCAAGACAACATTTGAGGGTCCTTCATCTTTGTAGGGCCATAACTCTCACACCATGAAGAGTTATGTGACATTCCACATACCACTAGAAATTGTAGGACAAGCAATATCTATCTAGGATAGTTCCACTGACAAATTCATTGATCTTCATCTCATTATTCCACATTCAAGCATGAGTTCTCCAACCATACTTCTAAGATAACTCAACAATAAAGTCTCTTCCCATGAGGTATTTAACCATAAGGGTAGCACATTGGAGTTCATCCATTTGTACACCTTAACAACCATGATAAGACAATAATGATTCATCTTTACATCAATCCAACAATGCATCATATACCAATGAAACCACATCGATCCATATTCATCTTTGCATCATGTATCAATGAAAACTCATTGATCCATCTTCATCTATGCATCATATCAAGGAAAATACATATTACGTTAGTATGCTATGACAAGACATTGTTCATTTGACATCAATCATCAATCAATCAATCCTTTGGAATCACTCAATCCCAATCAATCACTTGACATCAATCAATCAAACCTTTGGCATCAATGACAACATGATCCAACATAATGTTTCTCCACTGGTGCTTTGTCAATCATTAATTCAACCTGCCCAATCAAAACTCTTATGTTCCTTTGGGATATATGAAAATCCTCTTCACTGCTAATACATGTGATTCCTTTGGTGCTAATTGAAATCGTGCCACCTGTCCAACTGCTTGCATTACATTTGGCTTGGATGCTATCACATATAGTAGGATACCAATCATTGACTTGTATTTCCTCTGATCTGTAGACTTTGAATCACCATCTTTTCTCAACTTGCAACTGGTTTTCATGGGAGTGATAACTGGTTTGCAATCTTCCATTCTGAACCTCTTTAGCATTTCTCTGATATACTTGGTTTGAGAAATAAAAATTCCTTGGTTTCTTTGAAATATCTTGATCTAGAGGTTGTTTTCTGTGCTTCCTTTCCATAGTTCGTAGGGAGTTTTTTCATTGTTTTTTCTAAGAATTAATCTATTTTGAATGTGAATTGTTGTATGCACTGCATGTGTCCAAAAAATATCTATCAATTTGGAATCCATTATCATTGTTCGTGCCATTTCTTGTGTAATTATCATCCATTATGATAATGTTCCTTTATATATGAACCACTCTTTGAACCAATCTATGAATCCATGCTCTCGTCCATACTATCCAATAGTCTACTTGTGCAATTGTCCATAATGCCGACCCATTTATCACTATACTATCATGAAGTCTTGATTAATCCATCAAAATTTACTTCTGCTAACTGACTTCTCTGGATCTCTCTTCTCAAACTCTAGAAGATGCTCGAAGGATGGTTATTTGGTCTGTCACAACTATTGCATAGAATCCCCCTGTCTAATATTCATATTACCTGGGAGTCTCTAAGATGAATGGCTTAGAACAATTCTTTCTCTGATGTGTATTCATCATCATCTTCATTGGTATATTCATCATCACTTTCATTGGTAGATTCATCATCTCTCTGAGATCTGACTTCTTTCTTTCTGTCTGTGGATTCATATTTCACTACAATGACTGGAAGTACAATCTCTTGAACTTGTTCCTTAACCTTCCTTCTTTTATTTCCATTATTTTCCAAACCTTTTCTATATCTGAAATCTTTCTTTTTCTCAGTAGAATTTTCTTCATCTCATTTTATTGCCAATCTTGTGATCTCTGGGACCTGGTCTTTGTTCACATGTTCTTCGTGTTTTCTTATCCATACCTTCTTATATATAATATTAGTGTTCTCTTTCATGTAAGTATCAATCATTATTCTACAATCACTATCTATGTGTCCATAGTTATGACATTTGTAACATTCAATGTTACATGGGGCCACATATGCACTTCTTTCTTGAACATTTATTTTATAATCCCTGCAATCTGCAGCCTTATGTCCAAAATTAGTACAATAAAAAGAATGACCATAAAATAAATTTGCATACCTAGGAGTGAATGATCTTTTTTGTGGTGAAGTCCTTATGAATTTATGCCTTGACTGATCATGATCATGATTGAATCTTCTTTGTTGGTTGAACATGAATGGTCTTCTTAAAGACATATCTTCAATAATTCTCTTAGATTCTGGTTGACCATGATTCCTTCCTTTGAGTACTTATGCATAACTCTTTCTATTTTCTTAATTCTTCTTTTCTAGCAACCTTGAGTGCTTCTCTTCATTCTCTATAACTAATGTGGATGTTTTTGTCTCTTCAACATTCTTGTTGAGCTTGACGACTTTGACTCTTCCTATGACAATTTCTTCTTCAAGATTCTCAACCTCTTCTTCTTTCTTCATTATCTGAGACTTCATGACCTCTTATGTTCTCTTTGCTTCTTCAAGTTGGATTTTCAATGTAATTATTTCTTCTTCATGTCTTCTCTCTTCTTGACCAAACTCTTCCTCAAGTTGGTTTAAGTCATCGGTTCTTTCCTTGATATGATCCGTCAATATCTTTTCTCTTTTCTGCTTCTTCCTTTTGTGATGTTATGTTGGCTTCTAAACATTGCTTTTGATATTCTAGAGTTTCTTCAATTCTTCTAGCCTCTTCTAGCCGAGTTCTTAAATTATTGATGACCTTCTGAGATTTTTTAGAACCTTGAACACTTTCCTTTTTCTTCATCAATTATTTCTTGGATGACTTGGTTTATTCTCTTTCTTTCTTTAGATATTCAATTGCACTGATCAATTGTTCTCTATAATCAACTTTTGCTTCTTCATACTCTTCCTCTTCTGANATCCGTCAATATCTTTTCTCTTTTCTGCTTCTTCCTTTTGTGATGTTATGTTGGCTTCTAAACATTGCTTTTGATATTCTAGATTTTCTTCAATTCTTCTAGCCTCTTCTAGCCGAGTTCTTAAATTATTGATGACCTTCTGAGACTTTTTAGAACCTTGAACACTTTCCTTTTTCTTCATCAATTCTTTCTTGGATGACTTGGTTTCTTCTCTTTCTTTCTTTAGATATTCAATTGCACTGATCAATTGTTCTCTATAATCAACTTTTGCTTCTTCATACTCTTCCTCTTCTGAATCTATCTCACATGATGAGCATCTTTCTTCTTGTTTTGTACCTGCATCTTCTTTTTCATTTACTGATTCTGTGATGGGAGAAGAATATATATTATGTAACTTATCCCAAAGTTATTTGGACAATGAA
>JASDQU010034222.1:9997-22071 GCA_032191745.1 Picea mariana | reverse complement strand
TTGTCCAATTAGTAATTTATCCATTAAATTTATTATTTAAATAATTTATTTTGTATCCACTTTGACTTATAGTACACTCATCACTTCACTTTACCTCAAGGGGTTACCTTCTAACCATCTTAAACCACTTTTCTTATTTTAGGGCTAACCCACTTCTAACCACTTGTCAACTTAGAAATTTCTCCATTAACTTTAATATTTAAATAATTTATTTTGTATTCACTTTGAATTATAGTACACTCATCACTTCACTTTATTATTTACCTTCTAAAAATATCTTAAACCACTTTGACTACTTTGACCTTTTCGGGCTTCTGGATGACTCATGAGGGTTCTCCAACTTCACATGGCCATAACTCTCTAATCGTGAGGAGTTATGTGATGTTACACATACCAATCGAAATGGAATGACATGTACTATCCATATAGAATAGTATTACATGAAAATATAGAAAAACTCATACCATTATCCATCAAACAAACTTGGGTCCATCACCCAAACCTGGGTTCTCCAACTTCACATGGCCATAACTCTCTAACCGTGAGGCGTTATGTGACGTTACACATACCACCGTAAATGGAATGACATGTACTACCCATATAGAATAATATTACCTTCAAATGCATTAAAACTCATACCATTATACATCAAACAAACTAGGGTCCATTACCCAAACCTTTGTGCTACCGAAATTTCTCCAAGGGTTGACATAAATMTATAATATCACTCTCCAATGGTTGAAATAMATGACAACCAACAATCCATACAAAATTTTCATCAACCCAAGCCAAATATCTAGAAGTCTTGTCTCCACCTCTAGTCGCTATGTTAATCTTCTTCCCATCTTCTTGTATGTTTTCCACCCTGATACATTGCACGTTCTGATTAGTCTAGCTACTCTTGTCCTATATTTTTATCAATAGTGTTGGACAATCCTCTGTTTCATGTTCTGTTGTGCGATAGTACACACATGTCGCAGGTGGTTGTGGGAATTCTCTTGCATAGTGCCTTGGTTACTGATAGTTATGACACACTAATAGTCCCCCACCTCATCCAAATCCTCTTCCTCCACGACCTCCTCCTATGAAGCCTCATTTGTTACCTTGATTATCTCCACATGGTGTGTTATACTGAGGTCCTTTATTATACTACGAATGTGGGTTATTGTATTGTTTTGGTGTTGCGTACTGATGTGATGGATTATACTGTTGTTGCCCTTGAAACTGTTATGCATTATACTATGGTTGTGCTGCAAATTGTTGTGCGAGATTGTATTGTGGCTATTGAGAAATATTGTAATATGGATGCTATGCAAATTGTCCTATTACATGTTCTAAATACACCCTATATGTATTTTCAATCCTTTCATTCATCATCTCCAAGGTTCTACAGTCCTTGTCCTCGTGTCTAACTGACTTACAAAAGTTACAATATGTACTCTTTGGTATTGTCTGGTACTTCTACATCAAGCAACAATGATAGGGATATTGTCCATGTGTTTTTCAAATATCACACCATGGTCCTCCTGAATCCAAAGGGTTTGGCATACCCACTCCAATATACTATGAAAATAATGGAAAATCATTCATGTGATGACCTTCTATCCTGCACATTGTACACTAGACATATTCTCTTTTCTCCTTTCCTTTGTTCTGATTTAACTAGAATGTTAAATTCTTTATATCTTTCTTTATCTCTTCCACAGATGGATCTATATGATTGTATTGGTTTTCCTCTAGTTGTAAGGCTTCCTGCAGGGCCTGACCTTGACTTTGGAATTTATTCTATCTCAAAGGATACATCAAGTGTGGCAACAAAGAATTAACAAACAAATGCCTATGGTGTGTATCAGTAATAGTGTATTTTAACTTATCTTTTAACCTCTTTAATTTCTGGTCCACTTCCCAGACTGATTCTCTTGGTTTCTTCTTGATCTCTATCATTTCATTCATAAAATAGTCCTTTGAACTTGGCTTCTGAAATTCATTTATTAACTGCCTCTTCTCATCTTCTACAATTGTAGGTGTTCCTGTTGGTTTATTTGTTGAGAGATCCATGTACCAATGTAATGTGTGGTCTCGAAAAGTGATTGCTAACTGTACAACCTTTTTATCCTTGTCTGTAACTTTACTKCCCATACATTATCAGAGATGAAAACATGTTTTTTCTGGGTCATATGACCCRTCTCCTCAGAAATTTGGTAACCTAATGGTTGGATCTTAACCTACCATGGTGAAATTTGTTGAACTAYCACCTCCGTATGATGTATATACTTGACTGCTACTTGCACTTCTGATATTGGATCCACGTCTGAGAAAAAATATTCTACCACTAATCATTGACTGGTTAACTTCTTTTTCTTCTTYAGTTGTGTTAGTTGCACATGGGGTTGTGGGTTCCACACTAGTTTGGATATGGAATGGAGAGCCTTCTTTTGCATTGGACCCATGACCTCTCATTTTCCWCTCATATGTGGTGGGAAATATATCCTCAATATTCACCATGGCACAGAGATCCTCTACCTCTTCCTCATCGTTTTCCAAGCCCTCTTGCTTCGCTAAAACCATCTTCTTATTATTCATCTTGTATTGGTAGGGTCGTCCGCTGCGCATCACACCTACATTTCTTATGATTTCCTTGGTATGTTCATCATCCATCATTATGGGGTCCATTACCTCCTTCTTATGGATACTCTCTAGAGCCTTCTCCATTTCTGATATCCTCCTTAGTGCTTTCCCAACTCCCCCATGCATAAAGTGATCTAGCAGTCTGATTCCATTGTCAACACACATTTATCATGTAATAATATCTTGATTGATGTGTAAAGAGACCTAATATACCTCCCTCTGGGTCCCTTAAATAAATCCTTCTCTGCAGCTGTGTATGACTTTGTTGTATCAAATGAAAACTCAGTGATAAACCCCGTAGTAATGTTGTCTAACCAAAAATCCACTGCGTGCGTGAATTTATTATTAACTCTTTCCAACTGCATGATATTTTCAATAGTTCACACTACTAGCCTAATCTAATTAGTTGGATGGGTATCCTTCAACCTTAACAACCATTCCTATAACAAGCATGGAAAGAAACAAAATAATGCTTCATCCATATCAGTAAACACATACCTCTATAGGTACTGACGTGGTGTATACCTCGAACCCTTATTGTCTTTTTGTGTGAATTCCAACTGTCTCTTGCTTCATAGGATTCCATGGCCTGTACATCCCTTTATACCACTGCATCTTCTTCACCAAACCCCTACCTGGCTCTCCTTTTGAGTTCTAGCTGGCAACAAAACCATTTGTTGGACTTATGGGCTGACCCTGGTTCTACCTTAGTTCTCCAACAAAACCATTACAACCATTGTCCCTTATAGTAAACCATAAGGCTACATTGCGCACGGAGTTCACAACACAGCCTCACCCGAGATGGTTTATGGGGGACTACAGGATGCAGATGTCTACGGTCATGGAAGGGATTGGGGGATGTTCTTTACTTCTTACTTCTTATCTCTACTTAACAATGCATTATATTCTACTACTCATCAAATCCATTCATTCATTCATTCATTTGCATATTTAAGCTAGTGTGTGCTATAAATAAATCATCCATTCATATATCTAACCATTCAATGATAACTACATAATTAATAACACAAAAACACATTGCACACATGGTTTTACTGTGGTTCACGCCCCTAGGGTTATGTCCACAAAGATCTTCTGCCTCTTTTCTTATGCATTGAAAGGTTCTACACACATTACATCATAGTTAAGAGTAGTGAGGCAGAATAGGATCACACCAAGCTCCACAACTTGTGACCTGACCCTCAGTTACTCGGCCTCATTTGATATCTACAACTCTCAAAATAGACTCCAACTTACAAAGACTCCAAAAAGGTTCTCCAAAACAGACTTGTCGTACTCCCACCATATTAATTCCATATTATAATATACCTCATAACCCTTATTTATATTACAAAAATGGGTTAGAAACCCTTACAACAAATCCAAAAAACTTAACACTAACTAGTCTAGGTTTGTCCACATTTGCACTGGATTTCTGCAAATCCTACCGCGCATTCTTCTTTTACTCAAAATGTGGCATAGTTTTATGCCTCACTTACTACGTTGTTCTCCAAACATTCTTTCTCCAACATGGATTATTCTAGCTGATTAGTATGAATATGAACACTTACATAAATATTATGAAATCAAATATGGATAGTTTTTTGTATAGAAATAGTAATTTGTATGTATGGATCAGGCTTGCGTGTTGTTGATGGGTGATGTATTTATGTCCATGTTTCACTTTTTCCCCTTCATATCCCATTTTTGTTACATAGTGGTGTGATTTACAGAGCCAATCTAATCATAATGACATATGATGTTAGATATTTTATCTCATTGTTTTTTATTCTTGTAGTAATTGGACTGTCATGATACAAATGAAATTCTTCAGTAGAGGTAGTAGCAGAGGAGGAAACAAAGGAAGAAGAGGCCAATAGGATAACAACTTTTGGCATCTAGAGGGACATAAAAAACTAAGTTTGTCTATTCATTTTGATGTTGAATCTAATGAGTTCCAACAACTGATTCAAATTGGGCATTTGAACCTTGGTGGTCAACAATCCTTGCCACAACCCCAAGCATCCCCAAATGCTATGTTGTAGCCTCACCCTGGTATTGTTAACATCCTTGAGTCTCTTATGTAGCYTCATATTGATGGATGGGGTAATTTACATACCAATCCTTCTTTTGGTTCCAATCAACGGTCTATGACTCCCCCTCCACCAGTTCATACTATTGTTTCTAGTGCATCTTTTCATTTACCTTAAGTTCAACCAATATTACCTATTCACACAACTGCTACACATGAATCTATGCCTCCTCCTCCAAAAGATCATAAAACTACACAACATGGTTCTCAAAATGACAAAGGAAAGAAACCTATTACTTCTACCAACATGGCCAAATCCTCTTCCTTTGCTCACTCAAAGATTAAATCAACAAGCACTAGGAAGAGAAGTTTACATGAAGTGCATATTGAAATTGCCCAACTGAAAGAAAATAAGTCACAATATGATGAGTTTATCAAGGAAAGAGATGAGTTTTCCAAGAAAAAGTTTCATGAATTATTTTAATTATCTTTGGATTGATTTTGACTATGACATTATTTGAGGACATATGGCAGAACCATGATATTTTATTTTGAAACTTTTAAATATCATGTTATTTTTATGTGAGATACTGTTAGGGACCTAACCACTCACATAGGTAGAACAATGTATTTCAATGTAATAAAGCTCAATATTAATAAGGCATTGCAATAAAGTAGAATAAGTCGAATGTAAGAAGACCTAATAGAAGCTTCCACTTCTAGAAGGATCTTCATCTAGATGGTTCTATTGATAGACATATTTAGTATAAATAGGAGTTGAGGGTATGAGAACCCTAGCTTGGATATTATTGTAATAGAGCTCTGCTCAACTGGAGGCTGCCCCCTCGAAGAGGCAAGTGAACATTGCTCTCAGTAATCGAAGTGCTCTTTCTGGTGTTATTCTGTTGTCATTTCAATATTATTGTGGTGTTATTATGGTCATATTGTTGTTCATCTGCCATTTCTAGCATTTTATTTATGTTCTTAATACTTTTTAGATCTAGCATATTACAAGTGGTATCAGAGAACTTTCCTCGGTAGAAAATTGTGGGTTAAATTTTTTTCAGGGTAGAGACATATTTCGACATCTTTAAGCTACAAAGATCTATCATTACACGCATAAACCCACGGTTGAGGGATTCATACACGCAAGAAATACAAATGGTTCTTAAGCGCACATCTGATGGCCACCCTTATAACCCCTATTGGTACCCCTTCGAGTGTTAATGCATCAAACAACACTTGTATACGGATCGACCTAGATTTCCTGACGCCCTCTTTAGATAAACCGATCGGCCACTTGGCTGCTATAGTGCCACCGATAACAACACCCAGGAAGATACCCTCTAGTACCTGGGTAGTCGGGTAGTACAGATAAGGGCACAGTCTAGCCTCCTTAGTTAGTTCCCTGAGATATTGGATTGAGTACTACTATTGGACTTCGCATGTATATTAGAGAGCTATAGAACAGGGAAAACCCTTGTCTGTAGAACCCTTGAATACCTAACCCTTGGGGATGGAAACAAAAATAAAACAGACAAGATCTATTGCCACACAACTGTGTTCGAGTTTCCAAATCACTACACATTTCTTCCCAGTTAAGAATTTGGTCATTTCATCACTGGATTATTCTTCAGACCAGAGTATAACTCCGCAGGTGTAAAAAAAAGGTCTGGAAATATTTTCACCATTATTTGAGACCTATTCCATTGGATTTATCTCTTCACCCTTATCACATTCATACCTATCATTTTTTAGCAAATTTTTTTACCCCACCCACTCCTTTTCGGTTCCCTCATCATCATAGCCCATACCCGTAGCCAAGACTTGGAAGCTCACTTCAATACCTTGCAATCTAATTTCACTGAGACCCAACAAGAAGTGAAACAACTCAGTGCCAATATTTCCAGAATCAATACATAACTACATAGCTTGAATCTGTTGTTTCGATGATATGCACCAAACTACATATCCTCGCAGATACCTCTTTATCTGACCCACCTTTTCATACCGAAGCTAAAACTTCCTCTCATTACCATAATTTTCATACGCATCACTTTCAGCGTGACCTACGCCTTCCACGGGTGGATGTGACCAAATTTGATGGCTCAGATCCCACTAGTTGGGTAACTCAGATGGAACATAATTTCTCTTTGTACAACATTACATATGACTTGACCAAACTCTGATATGGTGTTCTCCATCTAGATCAAGAACATTGTCAATGGTGACAATGGAGAAAAACTTCTTGTCAAGGGTATGTTTCTTGGACACACTTTGTGGTAGAGCTTTATGAATGCTTTGACACCGAGACCAACCATTTAGGTCGTTTGAAAAACTTGAAACAATCTGACATAGTGGAAGACTTTATAGCTAGTTTTGAGCAACTGGATTTTCGTACAGAGGGCATGTATGATGCTTTTTTATGAGAATGTTTTATCAGTGGCCTCAAGGATGATATTCATGCCCATGTCCTCATGGCTCAGCCTCAGAGTTGGTTGGAGGCTACTAAACGATTTAAGGAATTACAACAGGTTGTCTCTTCTCAAAACCGAAAACCCCACTTTATTCCTCACACTAAACCAATAAATACCACTCCTCCTTCCACTCCATTAAAGATCAAAAAATTGACCAAGTCCGAAATGGCTAAACACCAACTCAAAGGAATTTGTTATAATTGTGATGACAAATATTTTTTGAGCCAAAAGTGTAAGGAAAAAAATATTTTTATGGTCATCTCGGAGGGTGTTTCGGAAGAGGATGTTGAAACTCTCCTTGTGTCTGATTCACCTGAACCCACGAGCATAACCCCTGCCTCAGACCCTCCCGAAGTAGAACCAGTTATTTCCCTAAATTCTTTCACTGGCTTCTCTACTCCACAAACCCTCAAGCTAATTGGTTACATCAAGAATAGGAAGGTCATCATCCTTGTTGATAGTGGAAGCACCCATAATTTTATTCATCTCCACATTGCCCAAGAAACTCATTGCTATATCCATGCAACCAATAATTTCCAAATCATGATTTCCAATGGAAGCTCCATGAAATGTGGAGGGCATTGTAAAAATGTGTGTCTCCAAATTGGTGACTACCACCTGAAATTTCATATGTTTTCTATCAACATGGGCGGTTGTGACATTGTGTTGGGTGCAGACTGGCTAAGGATTTTGGGTCCCATTCTTGTGGATTCAAGGAATTAACCATGCAATTCAACGAAGAGGGCCAAAAGTATAATTTCCAAGGCATCACCGTTAGTTCACCTAAAATCATTAGTTCCCATCACATGGAAAAGATTCTAAAAAAAGGGCATTCTGGCATTATTTCCCAACTTTGTGCCATACAGGCAACTGAGACACCCTTTGTGCCACAAGACCTCCAATCCATCCTCTCTAAACATCAATTGGTCTTTTCAACTCCTCAGGGACTCCCGCCTTCTCGTGGTGTTCGTGATCATTCCATTCCCATTATACCAGGAATCCTTCCTCCCAATATCCATCCCTATCATCACCCTTTTTCCCAAAAAAATGAAATTGAGAAAATGGTTCAAGAACTGCTTAATGCAGGCGTTATCTGCCCTAGTATGAGCCCCTACTCTTCTCATGTGGTCATGGTCCTAAAGAAAGTAGGTTCTTGGTGCATGTGTCCTGACTTCCTCGCCCTCAAAAATCTCACCATTAAAGACAAATTTCCCATTCCTGTCATTGATGACCTCTTGGATGAATTGAGTGGCTCCCAACTCTTTACTAAACTCGATCTTTCTTCTGGCTACCACCAGATCCGTATGAAATATGAAGAAATTCCTAAGACTGCCTTTAGATATCATGAGGGCCACTATGATTTTTTGGTCATGCCCTTTAGCTTGTGTAATGCCCCCTCCACCTTCCAAAGCCTCATGAATCATGTCTTTCTCCCTTTTCTCCATCATTTTGTCTTAGTTTTCTTTGATGATATCCTCATCTATAGAAAAACCTGGATAGACCATATTGCTCATGTGGACCGTGTTCTCCATCTACTCTCTCAGCACCAAATTTTCCTGAAACAATCTAAATGTGCTTTTTGTGCCTTAGAAGTCGAGTACTTGGGTCATCTTGTTGGAAATAATGACGTCAGGGTGGATCCTAAAAATATTGAAGCTATGCAAGACTGGCCTCACCCAAAGACTCTTAAAAGATTGTGAGGATTTATGGGCTTAATGGGTTATTATTGCAAGTGTTTTACAAATTATGGAAATATCACGACACCTCTCACTGCACTCCTTAAAAAGAATTCTTTCACTTGGACTCCAACAGTTGCTCATGATTTTCAAACCTTGAAGATGGCCATGCGCACCACTCCAGTCCCGACCCTTCTAGATTTCACAAAGACCTTTGTCTTGGAATGTGATGCTTCAAGGAAAGTTATTGGCGATGTCCTTATGCAAGAGGGTTGACCTTTGGCCTTTACCATCAAACAACTATCTAAACGAAATTTGGGAAAATCAATATATGAAAAGGAAATTTTATCTATTSTGCATGTCGTTGATTTGTGGTGCCCTTATCTATTTGGGMAATGCTTCCAAATCAAGACAGATCATCAAAACCTCAAGTATTTTCTAGAACAACACATTTCCTCCCTAGAKAAACAAAAATGGGTGACTAAGCTCTTTGGATATGATTATGAGATCATTTACAAGAAAGGCAAAGACAATGTGGTTGCAGATTCACTTTCCCGAAAATATGAAGATGAAGGATCCTTTTTTTCTCTCTCCTTCATTGTACCAGATTGGCTGCAAGCCGTTTGCCAAGAATGGCTACATGATCCCAAAAGTTCGCATCTGATACAACAATTGTAGTCCAATTCTCTAGTTTCACCAGGGTACTCTTGGCTCCATGATGAGCTTCGATACAAAGGCTGTTTGTATTTAAGTAAACAATCAAAACTTAAATCCATGGTGCTTTTTGAGCTTCATGCTACATCCACAACTCGGCACTCTGGGTTTACCAAAACCTATGATAGGGTCAAACATTATTTTTTGTGGGATGGTATGAAACAAGACATTCGTAATTTTGTGGTCAAATGTGATGTGTGTCAATGCAAAAAGGGAGAAACAGTCAAATCTCCTAGCACACTACAACCGCTTCCAATTCCACCTGCTACTTGGAGGGATATCTCCATGGATTTTATTATAGGCTTACCTAAATTGGGCAATAAATCAGTCATCATGGTGGAAGTTGATAACCTTTCCAAGTATTCTCATTTCTATGCTCTTCAACAGCCATTTACAACATCCATGGTGGCTCAAAGTTTCATGGATCAGGTCTTCAAGCTTCATGGAATGCCACATTCTATTGTTTCTGATCGTGACCCAACTTTCACCAGCAATTTTTGGAAAGAACTGTTTAAGCTACAAGGCACCCAATTGCATCTCATCATAACTTATCATCCTCAGACGGATGGTCAAACTGAAGTTGTCAGCAAGTGTTTGGAAACATATTTGAGTTGTTTTGCATCAGAAAAGAAAAATCAGTGGGCTCAATGGTTACCCCTAGTTGAACGGTGGTACAACACTTCATACCATAAAACTACCTTCATGAATCCTTTTGAAGTGGTATATGGACAAAAGCCATCATCAGTTCCCTCATATTTACCAGGTGTCTTGAAGGTCTAGGTGATTGACCAAATGCTTACAGTTCGAGAGGCTACTCTCTGTACCCTCAAAGAGAATTTGTTCATGGCCCAAAATTGCATGAAGAAACAAGTAGAGCAAGGTCGCTATGAACTTCATTTTGCAGAAGGGTATCAGGTGTTTCTTCGACTGCAAACTTACAAGAAAACTTCCCTCAAGGATGACCATTGTTAGAAGCTGACACCCAAATTTTATGGTCCTTATATAGTTCTCAAGCATGTGGGATAGGTGGCCTATTAGTTAGATTTTCCCAGTCATTCTAAGCTACATCCTATTTTTCATGTTTCAGGCTTAAAGAAGGTGATTGGAACCAAGTGTCAAAATCAAACCAACCTTCCCAAGTTAGACGAAGAAGGATCCATTTGGATATAGAAACAAGTAGTTATGGGCCAGTGTCAGTTTCGCCTATGTCAACACACCATCAAGGAAGTGTTAGTCCAGTGGAAAGATACAACTCCAACAGATGCCACTTGGGAACCAGCTACCATTCTGCAGCAATTTCCACATCTCAAGCATTGAAGAAAAGGCTATTTTTAAGGGGGAGGACATGTTAGGGACAAACCCCTCAAATAGGTAGAACAATGTATTTCGATGTAATAAAGGTCAATATTAATAAGGCCTTGAAATAAAGTAGAATAAGTCGAATGTAAGAAGACCTAATAGAAGCTTTCGCTTCTAGAAGGATCTTCCTCTAGATGGTTCTATTGATAGGCATATTTAGTATAAATAGGAGTCGAGGGTATGAGAACCCTAGCTTGGATATTATTGTAATAGATCTCTACTCGACTGGAGGTTTCCCCATCGAAGAGGCAAGTGAACATTGCTCTCAGTAATCGAAGTGCTCTTTCGGGTGCTATTTTGTTATCATTTCAGTATTATTGTGGTGTTATTCTGGTTATATTGTTGTTCATCTACCATTTCTATCATTTTATTTATGTTCTGCATACTTTTTAGATATGGCATATTACAGATACAAGTAGAATGATGCCATGTTTTTTTTTTTAAATGCATGCTTATGATGTGATTATGATGATTTTTATATTTCATGGTTATATTATGTAGCGACAAGGAAAATATGTTATTGATTTTGAAATAAAGATATGCATTATAGAAGGGGACCCCACCTATTTAGTTATTATTCTATTTATTAATTATCCTTATCTTAAAAGTTATATGTCCTATTTATTAACTAAAGTTATTTAACTTTAGTAACTAAAAGTACTTCAACTACTTAAGGAACTACCTTTTAGTGAATAAAAGAAAGAACATAAGGACAAATAATGCATGGCAAAACAGAGAGAAACATTTATGATAAGGTTTTCTCTTGTTTCATAATATTGAGATTTCTCAATTTCATTCTTCCATTTTTTGAGTTTCTTAAAAGGGACAAATCGTCTTGTTGATAGAAGGATCTTTCTAAAGGTGGAAAATAAGAAAGGAATAAAAAACATTGATATTTGAAAAGCTTCATAAGGTCATTCATTTCTCTTGGAATTCTATGTAGTTTTATTAGAATATCTGAATTAGTTTTTAGTTCCGATTAATATTATTTTGCAGAGTCAATACTTGGTGGCCTTGTGACTTGGTTGATCCAATGTATTAAGTCTTGGTCATTTTCTTTCAGACGCTACTTTTATTTTTACGATGTTTAATTTCATATTATACTTTTAAGTTTGATCTTGGACCTCACCCTTGTAGGGGTTTGAAAAGAGGCATTTTGGCTATAACTTAGAATTTTTTTTATTAATA
>JASDQU010034221.1:0-16594 GCA_032191745.1 Picea mariana | reverse complement strand
TTTTGGTCATGTTACACTTGCATAGTAAAAAAAGGAAAATCCGTGAAGGCATTGGGCCCTCACGACACTTGTGGCACGCATACGACGAGCTTTATCTCTATTGGACAATCATCAATGTGGGACTTGCTGTCCGTCACGTATTCTTGCCAGTTGCCATATTGTTGCATGCAACCGCGTGTGGTGGTATTTTTCCTTTTTTTAAAGTGATCTGGTGTGTCGCTAATACCTTTTAAGTTTTGGTACAGATGGTGAGATGCAGCGGATCCCTTTCTAATTTACCTGAATCATATTTCTATCATATATGAAATTATACGAGAATGTCCTCCGTTCTCTTGTTATTAAAATCTCCAAGTATTTTGATATTGGTAAGTAAATTTCATTCAAAATAACAGCAACAGTTTATTATCCACCTAATAACACTGGTGGTTTATTATCAACCTAAATATGTCAAATTATTAAGGGTGTCAATTTCAATATCCATGAATTTGATGATTATGCCTGCTCTTCGATTCTGGAGTTTGTATACATGTGCTACAAATTGATAATACAGGATTTACCCAAACAATATACTAATTAATCCAACGAATGGAGTTGACATACATTTGCTACAAATTAAGAAACTAAAAAAGCCATCATCTCTATTTTTTTCAATTTGCTTATAATGAATATCAACTGGCTAAACTAAAAACAAGTCATGGCATGTACCTTTCACTACCTTATTCATATCAAATTGTGAATATATTTAATGAATCCCAAAATAATATAGTAAATTGGAAGACCTTATTCATATCAAATTGTGAACATATTTAATGAGTCCCAAAATAATATAGTAAATTGGAAGGACATCATGATCTAAGGATTCAAGAACGAGGGAAGTACAAGCTTTCTAATGTTGGAAGTGAAAACTCCTATAGTTAGTTAGCATTGCAACTCATTCCCTCAAGATTTTAAAGACTTTGTTGAGCTACATAACTTAGATTTATTAACTATGATTAACGAATTCAAGAGAGCCAAAGGAACATGGATGTGTAAGTGGACCAAGTTGGTCAAGATTACCATGATGTTTGATCTTGTTGTTGTAAACATCAATGTTTAACAAGCACCATGTGATCCTTCTTGGTCATCACCTCAACAAGCTTAGTGTTCTAATAGGCTCTAGCAAGCTTGGTGGTCTATTAGGCTCTTCTTGATCATCACTTCAACAATCTTCGTGGTTTAATAAGCTCATCACTTCAACAAGCTTGGTGGTTTAATAGGCTCTACCAAGATTGGTGGTCTAATAGGGCCTTCTTGGTCATCACCTCAACAAGCTTCTTGGTCTAATATGCTATAGCATCACATTGGATGGAGAGCATGGTAATGTATTTTGCTTGAAGTCAACACATTGCATGCATGCCAAACCATAAAAAGTAAATATCATATGGCTTGGAGTGATAAATAATTGATAGATTTATCATAATAACAAATAAATTAAAATAAAATAAATAAATAAATAATAGATAGATGTCTTTAATAACAAATAAATTAAAATAAAATAAAAGTTAAAAATCATAATATAAGATAAAAAACAAAAAAACCAAATATAGTAATAATAAAACATATAAGACATGGAACTTAATATTAATAAAATAAATATCTTAAAGTATATATAGGTTTACATTTTAGTTTTTATGAGTGTTTAATAAATTCAAGAATAAACTACATTGAGGGAAAATTTATATACATAATTATACTTTTTTTAATCATCCTTCCATTTATGGCCTTTATATGCATGGTTTAAATTAGATTTAATCTCTTGCTTGAGAAATTAAATACAAGATAATTTAGATTCTATCTATGTGTATTGCATTTTTTAATAAATGGTTCTATTATTACATTTTGTAGCTGCATATCTAGTGATATGACATGATTTCATTTCTTCCTCTTTTTCTTTCGAATACATTTTTAGTTATGTGAGAAGTTTACATCACATGGAGGACCACTTGACTTTAAGTTTACATCACTTAGATGACCATTTGACATTACACTCTTGTTGCATCTAAGTTGATTGGGAATTTTATTTTCTTCATTGGATTTAAACTATTTAGTTCATGTTGTTTCTTTAGCTTCTTACTATGATTGCTTGCATGTATGTGGAGGGTGATGAGTCTATATTCACATAGCGATACTCATAGGGATGGTTGGGAACCTAAGTTGAGGTTACTAGCCTAGAGTTGGGTAGTTAAATTAAGCATGCTAGTCTAGAGTTTGATACTTAATTGTATAACATAGTATTTTGTACACATCTCTAGAGAATTGTTATGATTATAGCCATCTTATATGTTTATTTTTTTAAACTATTTTAGTAGAGGGATAAATGTTGCTAGACATGATTCCATTAAATGGTTTGTTTTTCAATAAATTTTACAACAAAAGGTCATGTTATCATAACCTAGTGCAAGGGCCATCATAGATCCATCTAGAATTGTTTGAATTTAAAGAAATCTTATTAGATAGTTAAAGACTAATGTGATGCTCAACAAATATTTGTGCATGGTTAACAATGCTTAATTAATTTGACTTATCCCTAACCTTTATTAAATGAATTTTCATTCCTTTGGTAAACTTAATAAAATTCACAAATGAAAGGGAAAATTAGTATGTTATTTGTAAATTATTTGTTTTAATAATCTTAATAACTAAGATAAAATTCTAGAAAAGTATAAGAAAAATATAGTTTAACCCAAAAACTAGTTCTAATTGAAAATCACCAGTCCTAAAATTTAGAAAATGTTGAGCATCATCATGAGAGGATATGCCCTCTAATAAGAATTTGTAGACATGTTGTGAGCGATAGATAAACATAAAAATATTGACCAAGGTATTGCCTGCAAGAGAAAGACGTGATAATGAAATTGCATGTGAACACATCACCTGGAATTGGTCGAATTTGAAGTTACAGGGAAACCATGACAGATGGAGCGAGATTAGTTGATTAAAATTCTCAACTCGTGAATTGCGTTTGGGAAAAAATTGTTCCAAGGATGTCAACCAACAACGATTTGTTGTTGCAGAGGTTGAATTGGTGTTTTCAGGGTGAAATTGAACAAATTTCATAGCTAGATAATGTCTATGGTAAAAATTGGGAAAAATTTAGGCAAAAGCCACAATTTCTGTAGCGGAATTCACAAGGGATTGATGTGCAGAAAAAAAAAATGTGTGTGGGTGGGTGCACTAAAAATGCATGATGTGCAGTGAAAATCTTGTGATATGTGGAAAAATATTGGTTTGCGGGTGTGTGCACTAAAATTTGGTGTTGCACGGTGTAGAGTGGCATTGCGCGGAAAAATATTGGTGCCTGGGTGCACGCGCTAAAATTTGGGGTTGCATAGTGTTGAATGGCATTGTGCAGAAGAATATTGGCGTGCTGGTGCGCGCGCTAAAATTTGGTGCTGCGCAGTGTAGAGTGGCATTGCGGGGAAAAATACTGGCGTGTGGGTGCGCGGGCCAAAATTTGGTGTTGTGTGGTGCAGAGTGGTATTGCGCGGAAAAATGTTGGCGTGCAGGTGCGCACACTAAAATTTGGCATTGTGTGGTGCAGATTGAGTGGTGCATACGTAATGCTAGTGCGCGCGGTGTGAACACACATAATAATGGCGCGTGTGGTGTGCACAATATTGACAAAGCGTAGAGGAATTTTGTTGGTGCACGCACAATGTGGGTATATGTTGTCAGACGATAGTTTAGTTAATGGTGCGAGACATGGGCGTACTAAAATTTGGCATGGTGCAACGCCTAGAGTAAAATGCGCGCAGAATATTAGCGCGTGACACAAAAATTACGTGCAACAGGTATTAGTACATGAACCAAAATTGTGTGTAGTGGATATTGGTGTGCGACACAAAAGTAGCCAGTTATTGGCGCGACAGAGAAGTGATCCACATTGGTTATATGTGCACGAAGCATGTGCTACCTTATGGTTTTGCTGCCCATGCTAAATCTGGGTGTACAAGTTCAAATTTGTGCATGCAAAGTTGTTTGGATGGTGTACAACAGCAGAAAACCATCAAATTTCCGTGACCTTTTATACTATTTTAAGGTCATCTTTTTGCAGCGCATTTTTGAGGCCCTAAATTGCGTTTTTAGCTACTCAAAAACCTCGAAAATAGAGTTTGCCAAGGTACACTGTAACTCTGCAGCTCAAATAAAAGATCTCAGAGAGAGACTTTTATGGTGTAAACCATTCATCAAACGGAGCTTTTATGAGGAAATTACAGGACAAACAGTGGAGGGTAAATTTTAAGACCTAACTAACTTCGAAGGGCCATAACTTTCTTCTCCATAATCATATTGAGGCGTAGGAGAAGTCTATGGAAATATATTGAACCATAGAAAATAGTCCAAGAATTGAATTAAAATTTCAAGAATGTTAAAAATGTTTAATATGGAAAAGAAGGTATATGTAGCATTCCAGACCAAAAACTCGAATTGGCTTCGAACTTCAGCAGGTTGTAACTAGCATCCCAGAACCTAGAAAAAGGTGAAACTTGGACAGACTATCCAAAATATTTATATGAAGAAACCCAATTGCGATTAAATACAATGGAGTAGGTGCAAAAATGCATAATTATAGCGCAAAATTGCACCAAGTTGAAGAGTGAACAAAAAAATAATAATAATGGAGAATTTTCAAATAACCATAACTTTTTGCTCGAGACTCAGAATTGAGCAGGGAAGCGGCCATTTAAAAGATCTTAGACAACATAATATAATTATTCACCTATAAAATTGATCTGGGCATTCAATTTTCAGGAAATCAGAAGAATCAATTATGATGCATTATTGAACCAGAATGGTTCATATTTTCATGAAATTGTTGAAACAGTTATCCTGACAAAGTTTTGTTAGCTGTACATTTTGCAAAGTTAACAAAAACTAGATTAGATAAGGATCAACATAGAGTGCAGAGGAATGGAATATGCACAAGGGACTTACAGCCAAGAATATGAGATCAGAGGGATGGATGTCCATTTGGGAATTGAAGGAACAAACTCCAATGGACATGGATAAGGAAGGGATGAAAATATGAATATGGTAGAGACCATTAAAAAAATGCAAAAGGATGTCCAAAGCCATCAATTTGATAATTAAAGGCTTATGAAAGACAAGGAGCAACAAGAGGACTTCAACATGAATTTAATGATGAGCTTGAACAGACTAAAAAAGAAATTGGATAAAGAGAGTGGCTCAAGAAAATCAGTAAGTCATAGGTTTCCTGATGAGAAAAGAAAAACAAGAAGTGTTAGAAGACATCACTATCACTTCCCGAGGCATTCCAATAAGAGAGCACACAACATCTCAAGTCCATCCCCTTTTAGGAAGCATAAGAGGTCTGGGGTGGATGAGCTACGAGGATAAATGAACAAAAACAAACCCCCTACATTTGATGGCGAGAAAAAGAAGGATGAATATGCAGAGACATGGCTGTTGGGAATGAGAAAGTATTTTCAATTGCATAATCATTCTTCTCATGCACATGGAAGAATTTTCATCTATCAACTCAAGGGAAAGGCATCCATGTGGTGGGATCAGCTTGTGCAGGTGCAACACATTAAAGAGAAAAATGTTACTTGGAGGGAATTCAAGAAGTATTTTGAAAAGAAATCCTTGACTAAGAGATACTATGACAAGAAAATGAAAGAGTTCTTTTAACTCAAACTTGGGAGTATGACCATAGATGAATATGAAAGAAGGTTTTTAGAACTGTTGAAGTATGTTTCTTTCATCAAGGATGAAACAATTAAGATTCATAGGTATTTGAGTGGATTTCCATCATTCATTAGTGACAAAATACAATATGACGATTCCAAAACATTGGAGGAGACCATAAGGCGAGCCAAATGCCTATATGATAAAAAAAAAAACAAGGCCAACTTTCCAAAAATCTTGGGAAGACAAAAATAAATTCAATATGGATTAGAGGAAGAAGGGAACTAAACCACCATTCTTCAAAAATAATCCTCATGGACAACCAACTTCTAGAGAACCCAGAATGATGGAGGCAGGGGGTCAAAATCCAAGGCAGCCACCTATTCAATGTTAGGGTTGTAAAGGAGATAATATGTTTAGAGATTGTCCTCACAGAAGTGAAAAATTGAGGATTGTTCACAATGTACAACACGTTGAAACAGTGGAATACATGGGAAAAAAATTACCAAGTATCTATGCATCCCTGGAAAACAAAGAAGCAGAGTATCAGTCACATATGATTGAAGTGGAAGGTATTATCAACAACCAAACCATTACTATTTAAATTTATTTAGGATCTAGTCATAGTTATATATATCCTAAGATGGTGGAAAGTTTGGATTTTCCATGAAGCAAGCATGGAAAATCTTGGTTGGTGCAGCTGGCTATCGAAGCCAAAAGAAAAGTTAATGAGATGGTTAATTCATGTCTAATGGACATGAATGGAATGAACACTAGGGAATATTTGAACATCTTTCCTTTAGGTTTCTATGACTGTCTAACTGGGATGAACTGTTTGGACCAACACCATGCTATCCTAGACTTTTATAACAAGGCATTTACTTTCTTGGATGAGGAAAGGAACCTAAGGACATTGCAGGGAATTCCCAGGGCAGTAACCATTAGAGAAATTTCATCATTGCAACTAAAGAAATGTTACAAAAAAGGGTGTCAATTATTTTTTGGACATATGGAAGAGACACCTAAATACAAGGTGTCAAATATTGAAGATTATGTAGTCCTAAAAGAGTTTGAAAATGTGTTTAAGGAAATATCAAGATTACCCCCTAAAAGAGACTTTGTTTTCTCCATAAGTTTGATTCCTGGAAAAACTCCAGTATCCAAGACTCCATACATGATGAGCATACTAGAATTGAAGGAGTTACAAATGAAACTTGAAGAGATCCTGAAGAAGAGGTATATATGCCTAAGTATGTCACCTTGGGGTGCCCCAGTTTTATTTGTGAAGAAAAAGGATGGAACATTGAGACTTTGCATTGACTTTAGGAAGTTGAACAATGTAATTGTGAAGAATAAGTATCCTTTTCCAAGGATTGATGACCTCTTTGATCAGTTGAAAGATGCAAAAATATTCTCCAAGATTGACCCAGGTCAGGTTATCATCAAGTGAGATTTAAAGAAGAAGAAATCATCAAGACTACTTTCAGAACAAGGTATTGTCATTATGAGTTCACAGTTGTGCCATTTGGGTTATCAAATTCACCATCTATCTGCATGTGTTTAATGAATGGTATTTTCAGAGAATACTTAGATAAGTTTGCCATTGTATTTTTAGATGACATTGTTATATATTCTAAGTCAGAGTAAGAGCATGAACAACACTTGAGGATGGTATTATAAGTATTAAGGGAGCATTAGTTGTATGCCAAATTGAGCAAGTGCTCATTTTATTAGAAGCAAATTCATTATTTGTGACATATCGTTTCAGAGGATGGGATATCAGTGGATCCTGAGAAGATAGAAGCCATTAGAGGATGGTCATCCCCAAATAATGTGATAGAGGTTAGATCATTCATGGGCCTTGCAGGCTAATATAGGAGATTTATTGAAGGATTCTCAAATATTGCACACCCAATCACTTCCTTGAAAAAGAAGGGTGTGAAGTTTCAGTGGACATTTAATTGTGAAAAGAGTTTCCAACACTTGAAGAAATTATTAACAAGTGCTCCAATACTAATGATTACATATCCAAATGAAGACTTCATTGTATGCACATATGCATGTAAAGAAGGACTTGGTGGAGTCCTTAGTCAAAATGGGTTTGTTGTATGTTATGAATCAAGGAATTTGAAGGAGCATGAAAGGAACTATGCCACTCATGATTTGGAGTTGGCAACCATAATGCATGCCTTGAGGAAGTTAAGGCACTAACTCATGCAGAAAAGGTTTGAGCTGAAGACAGACCATAATGATCTGAAATATTTATTTGATCAACCAACTCTAAATTCTAAGAAAAGAAGATGGTTAGAATTTCTCAGTGAATATGACTTTGATATAAAGCATATCAAGGGGAAAGACAACAAAGTGGTTGATGCACTCAGCATAAAAGTGCATGAGTTTCATTCTACAAACATTAGCATGTACCAATCATATTTGAAAGACAAAATTTTGGAGGCTAAAAAATCAGATTTGCAATACAAGGAATTAGTGGCAAAATTACAGCAAGGTAATATGCAGTAGAAAATTGAAGACTATAAGCTAGAAAATGATGAAATTCTCATATACAGGGGAAAAATTTATGTACCAAATTTCCATGAATTGAAAAATATGATATCGAAGGAAATGCATAATGTACCTTATGTTGGGCACCCATGTTATCAAAAAACTATTGCAGTTGTTAAGAGCCAATATTATTGGCCAAGAATGAAGAAAGAAGTTGTTGATTTAATTGTCAAATGTTTGGAATGTCCAAAGGTAAAGGTTAAGCATATACACAGAGTTGGTTTTCTACAACCATTATCCATTTCTAAGTGGAAATGGGAAGTTGTAACAATGGATTTCATCACAAAATTGCCTAGAACAAAAAAACAACAAGATTCTATCATGGTAGTGGTGGATAAGCTTACTAAAGTTGCCCATTTTATTCCAGTAAAGATCGCTCACAAGGAAGCCAACATTGTTGATGTTTATATGAAAGAAATTGCTTGATTACATGGTATACCCAAGACAATTGTGTTTGGCAGAGATCTAAAATTTACCTCAAATTTGTGGAAGGGATTATTTAAGGGATTTGGAACAAATTTGAATTTTAGCACAACTTATCATCCAGAGTCAGATGGACAAATAGAGAGGGTGAATCAAGTGATTTAGGATATGTTGAGGATGCATTTGATGTATAAACCATCAAAATGGGAAGACTACCAATACTTAGTAGAGTTTTCTTATAATAATGGGTACCAAACATCTCTAAAGATGAGCTCATTTGAGGCACTTTATGGTAGAAGGTGCAACACACCGGTAAGATGGGATAACCCAGCAGATAAAGCAATGGTTGGGATAGACTTACTCAGGGAAATGGAGGAGAAAATGTTGAAAATAAAACAAAATTTAAAGGTTTCCCAAGACAGGTAGAAAAACTATGCGGATAAGGGAAGAAATCACAGAGACCTTAAAGTGGGGGACCATGTATTATTGAAAGTGAAGGCCAACATAAGTTCTCTGAAGTTGGGAAATTGTTCAAAGTTGGCAGCTTACTATTGTGGGTGGTTTGAAATCCTAGAGAGGATTGGGCCTGTAGCATACATTCTTGCCTTGCCTACATCAATGACCATTCATAATGTATTTCATGTATCATTGCTTAAGAAATATATACCTGATGCTAATCATGTTATTGATTGGAATGTGATCCAGGTGGAGCAAGAAGGCGCTTTCCAAGTACATCCAGTATGCATTCTGGACTGGAAAATAAAACATCTCTAGAATTGAGCCATAAGGCTTGTAGAGGTCGAATGGACTTGGTATGGTCCTAAGGATGCTACCTAGGAGCATAATGATGCAATGCGGGCAAAATACTCACATATTTTTGAATAATTTGGAAATCTTGCTTATATGTGTACATAATGTACTAAGGACAATGCATAAATAAGGGGAGGGGATTGTAATACCCCTAGGCCAAACCCAATTGTAAATGCAAATGAAAATGTACTTAAGCTGATGAGTTGTTTGAAATCATTTTTTGTATACACTTTCCATGGTATAGTGCACACATGTGTTGTGCACTAAAATGATGAAGTGTGCACATTCGAGGATACCGTGCACAACAAACTTAAGTGTGCATGATTTTGAGGCCAGGGATCCTTTGTGTATATGTTGTGTTTTATAGGTTGGTGACCCAATTATTATATGTTAGGATGCTTATGTTTTGACTTAGGCTAGAAAGCCTAGATGTTAAGGCCAATGAGTTGATTTTTGTATATGTATCATCATTAATATAATAGATCGTTGCATGTAGACTGACCATGGTAAAGGAGTATGGGGGTATAAATTCCACTAGTTAGGGAAATGAGGGGATAAAAGTTGAGGAAAAGGGCTAAGCTAGGGAGCTTAAGCCAAAAATAAATATTATATTAATATTCGTTAAAGTATAAAGTATGGATAATTATTTTATCCTAAGTTCTAAGGATGGGGACAAGTGGACCAAAGTAGCTCCCAACATGACAAGTGTCAAGTTGGGAACATACATACATATATCTTGGACTTAGTTCATTTTCTGATCATTCCATGATCATTCACTCACTCATTCAACTCTCCTATGTACCTTCCTGTATCTATATCGATACCTGTACCCATATCCATACCCGTACTTGTATCTATGCCCGGTTAGCTTGGGAGCTAGACTGGAGAAGTGGGTTGTCAGGCCCATGGGATATGGAAGAGGCGGGTTATCAATTACGTGAGCAATTTCTCTCTAGGTGAGATAATTGTTGGGGATTGATTCCCAAAGGTGATAAACTTTAGCTATAGGGCTCTGAGACTTCCTATTCGGCTTGTTGTTGAAGCCCTGGAAGGGAAGTGGGGTAGTTGAGGGACTGTTGAGCAGAGAAGGGGCACACTTCCTAGGGTGGGACAGGCATGTGGGGAATAAGAGACTGTAGGTTGTTAGTTTGATTTGGCACCTATGACAGAGTCTTTCCTGTTGTCTGTGATACGTCATCCTGGTTAGGAATCCCTTTTCCCAGGTGGAGTTTACTCCCATCTCGATGGTGACCCATTGCTGAGAGTGATGAGTAGTGTGATCTACGGTTGGGAGTTTCGTTGAAGGTTTTCATGTAGTTCGTGATATTCTTACCAATATAAGTGTCAATTGTGTGTTAATTTATATGTTGCATTTTTAATTATGTGTTTATTTTTATGGGTTTTTCATGCGTGTGGTTTATACCTTTCATTATATTTATGGGTATTTCCTGTCTATGCTACATGTATATGTTTACTGTTATTCTCATATAAATCTATGCATTTAAAAATTGTGTTTGTCTTTTTTAAGTTTTATATATAAAGTTCCTCAAGAGTTTTTGTGTGTATATGATTTAATTTGCATACAGTTCAAAATTTTTTACATGGCATAGACCAGTTGGACATTAGGGATGTTACAGGTACACCAGAGGTCTATGTCACAAAGTTCTAGCAGATGACAGTCACGGTGACTGATGTTTCTGAGAAAATATTGATGATGATTTTCACAGAGGGCTTAGTTGAATCCTTAAGAGGTTTGGTAAAGTATTTTAGGCCAGAAAAACTATAGGAAGCTATCATGAAGACCCAGGATATGGAAGATATAATCCCCAAGAATACATCGGAGAAAACATTTATCCCGCAGAAGGTTCAATTGTCAAAACCTCCCAAGAAAACATGGACATGTAAGGACATGTTGGATGAGGAAACTTAGAGAGGAAGAAGGAGGAAGAATCTTTTCTACAGTTGTAAGGAGTCATGGGAATCAGGTCATCGATGTGTGGGAAAAGGTAAAGTACATTATATTAAGGTATTTTCTAACGAGGATGATGATGATGATGATGAGGGAATTGTACAAGTCAGTGGTGAGCCATCACACCTCAATGTTATAGAGCAGGTGCCATTGTAGGATAGTTCCAAGGGAGTTACCATTGCCACACTTTTAAGAGTCCCTAAATACTACACCTTCAAGGTTAGAGGCATTCTGCAGGGGCATAGTGTTACACCATTTATTGATGATGGGGACACCCACAACTTCATTGATGTTGCACCTGTCACCATAAGACAAATCCTTGCGGGGGACTTCGAGGGATTCAATGTGGTAGTAGCAGATGGGTACAACATGGCTTGTACTCATAGGATCATGGAATTGGAAGTAACATTGGGAAACTATACATTTACCTATGTCTTTCATGCCATAGATTTAATATATACTCATGTGGTACTAGGAGTTCAGTGTTTGTACTCATTGGGAGATATCTACATGAATTATCGGGACATGAGGATGGAGTTCCAAGACAAGGGTGGACAAAGAGTCAGCCTAAGAGGTATGTCAACATGCACCCCTATGATCATGTCTAACCAATGCATGGAGGTAATTTTTAGACACAGGGACGTGGCTTGTGCAAAAAAGTTCTCGATCACCATGGAGAAGCCATCACAAGATTGTCAACATTACCCTATTGTTATCCAAGCATTGCCTGGAAAGAATGAACACGTATTTGAACCATTTCCAGGAGGGAGACCACATGACATAGTATTTTATCATTTCATTGAGCTAGAAGAGGGTTCGAATCCTGTGATCAACACACCTTCTGGGCATCTGAAGAGGTTCAAGGACACAATCGAGAAGGATATTAAGGAGTTGTTGGAGATGGGACATATCAGGCCTAGTTCTAGTCCCTTCACGTCTTCAATAGTACTAGTGAAAAAGAAGGGTGGAACTATGAGGATGTGCATAGACTACAAGGAACTGAACAACAATACCATCAAAAACTGATACCCAATACCCATGATGGATGAGATGATAGACAAGTTGCATGGGGTAGTGTACTTCTCAACGGTTGATCTACGATCATGATACCACAAAATTCGGGTCAAAGAGGAGGATATCCATAAAGCATCATTCAGGTTTCATTATCGTCACTATGAGTTTCTATTCATGCCCTTTAGGTTGACTAACACATTAGCTACCTTTCAATTGTGCATGAACCATATCTTCAAAAAATAGTTGAGGAAATTATTACTAGTTTTCTTTGACAATCTTCTTATCTACAACAGGATGTGGGAGGAACATTTGAAGCACGTGGGAAAAATTATCACCATTATGGAGGAGAAATTGTTTTTTTTTTCATGGAGGAAAAGTGCAAATTTGGGTTGACAAAGATCCTTTATCTGGGGCACATGATTAGTGTTGAGGGAGTAAAAGTACATCAAGAGAATATTCAAACAATATTAGACTGGCCCACCCCTAAATCACTCAGAGATATGCAAGGATTCTTTAGGATATTCAGTTATGTTAGGTGCTTTGTGAAATGATTTTCACAATTGGTTGCACCATGGAAAAACCTCACCAAGAAGTGGGTGTTCCGATGGTCAAAGGATGCATAGGTAGAATTTGATAGAATGAATAAGGTGATGAGCACTTTCCCAGTATTATCACTCCCGTATTTAAAGCATCCTTTTGTCCTGGAGTGTGACGCATCCGGTGAGGGGATAGGAGAAGTATTGATGTAGAACCAACACTCGATAGATTTTGAGAGAAGAAAGCTAAGATAGCCAAATAATATCTATCCGATCTATGATAAGGATATGTTGGCCATCATGCATGCAACGACCAATTTGAAATAGTACTTAGTAGGAGGATGCTTTGTGTTTATGATTGAACACAACAACTTGAGATATTTCTTGGAGCAGCAGGATCTGAATGAGAGACAACAAAAATGGGTGAGTAAGGTGCAGGCATATTATTTTTACATTGAGTATGTAAAGGGGAAGAAGAACATAGTTTTTTACACCTTATCCAAGAGACCTACAACTTTCTCCATGAAAGAGATCTTAGAATATTGGAAGTCCATTCTTTTGGTGGAATACTCCAAAAAACACCTTTCTTGTGATTTGATGGAATATAGCATTCAATATGACAGGTACAAGATAGTGGATGACATCATCTACTACAAATACAAGACCTATATTGTCCATGATTTGAAACGCAATGGTAATATTTTGAGGGAAGTACGTGATGCACCACTAGCAGGGCACCAGGCGTATTTGAAGACCTACAAGCAGGTGAGGGAGACAGTCTCCTAGAAGGGTCTCAAGGAGGATGTTCTTTGTCATGTGAGGGAGTTCATGACTTTCCAATAGAACAAGTCATAATTTACTCATCATGAGGGACTTCTTCAGCCATTGTCTATTGTTGAGCATAAGTGGTATAGAATTTCCCTGGACTTCATCACAAGATTACAAAAGGTCCAGGGAAGGGGCTGTATCTACGTGGTAGTGGACAGATTGACTAAATGTGAAAACTTATTTTCCATTCCTTCAGAGTACAATGCATCTCAAGTAGAAGTTATATTCTCCAGGGAGGTGTTCAGACTCCATGGTCTTCTGAGGAACATAGTCACTAACCAGGATAGCAGGTTTTTCAACGCGTTTTTGCGGGAGTTGTTCAGGTTATCTGGGAAAAATTTGACACCTAGTACTATCTACCACCCCTACAGAGACGAACATACCAATATAGTAAACAAATGGATCAAAGGGTACCTAAGGAACTATGTGTCTTGGAAACAACATGCATGGATAAATTAGCTGCATCTCAGGGAGCATTGTTACAATACCACTCATCACATGTCCATTGAGATGATCCCATTCAGGTCATTTTATATATATGATGATCCATCTATTGTTTATTTGGCATTTGGGAAGAGTAGATCTCCCAAAGGCCAAATATTGGTTGTAGGAAAGCCAAGACATCTTGAGAATCCTGAAGGAGAATTTGTAGGCCGCTCAAAAGAAACAGAAGATGTATGTAGATAAGAATAGGGTAGAATGCGACTTTGAGGTTGGGGACCTAGTATTTTTCAATTTGCACCCTTATAGAAAATCGTCGCCGAAGAAGAGTGGTGCAGAGAAGCTGAAGCCTCATTTTTATATACCCTACAGAGTGATTAGGAGAGTTGGGGAGGTAGAATACGATATGGAGTTACCAAAGGGTAACAGGATCCACAACACCTTCCATGTATCTTGCCTCAAGAAGGCATTGGGATAAAAGGTCATTTCTTCGAAATATCTTCCTCCACTAGATGAGGAAGTGTGGTCAGTTGTATATCCCAAGAGAATTGTTGATGTTAGGGAAATGAGGTTGAGGAGCAGAGTCATTCGAGAGTATTTGGTTGTATGGAGAGTATTTCTCGCAGAAGATGCTACTTGGGAAGGAGATAAGATCTTACAACACCCTGATATAGAGTTGCTCGACGACAAGCAATGTTGGGAAGGGAGGATTGTAATGTCCCCTTCCAACTGATCATGACGGAGGATGACTCAATATCCTATACAACTCCCATAGGATATAATCAATAAGGAAAAAAGGGAGTCAAGGAGGTTTATTTGGTGTCACTAAGTTAAAAGAATAAAAAATCCTAAAGTGACATTAAATAAAACAAATAATTATATTTAAATGAAATTGGAGGGAAAATAAAGTAAGGGTTTGATTTGGTCAAGAAAAATGGAAAGATCTAGAAGGCTCGGAGGAAGGATAAATAGAGGGGTAACCCTTCTCTTTGACATTATGATTTGTTTGAACTCTTGATTGGTGCTCTTGGAGCCATTGTTTTGTTAGGGTTTAGCAAAACCCTTCCACTACTTCATTCTAGTTTCGGTGGTGCAATACCCACCCTAGATGAACAAGAGGGGAAACTATCTAGGACTACCATTGGATATTCACTTGGGATTTTTTATTACAGTTGGAAGGATAAAAAAGTACGCAGGAGGTTTATAAAACTTTTTGGACGAGACCGAGCCCAAAAATTTGCAGGTTTTAGGAGGGTTTGGAGAAATGAGGGTTGAAGGCATCCCTGGAAGTCGAGTAATGGTTGTCCCACGAGGCCCCTCTAGAAGATCAATTGCGTCCTGCAAGGACCTCTACGATTGGGGGTTTGCAGTGTGTGATTGGATCTAGACAATGAGGGTTACAAGAATGGATATTCTACAGTGGATTTAGGAGGATCGTGGTGACATTCTAGATTTTTTTTTTTTTGTGTGTGTGATTGCGCAACGACCATTGCAGCCAATAGATATCTGTGCGGTTAGTGGTTAGTGTTTGGTGCAGTTTATGTTATAACCAATATTGTTGTGATTTCTATGTAGATTATTTGTCGTTTTTATTTATACCAAAACACTAATCCAAAATTGATTGAAAATACTAAACTTGAGAAACTACACCCTTTTGAGAGTAAATACAAAAATACCAAAATGACCAATGATCTATTAATTGCAGACAATAAAACTCTAAAAAGTTAATACCCAACTAAAGAATTCTCTACAAACAATATTTGTACGAGAATTGAACTTACACATGTAGCAACCAATGAAAATGACTTTTTACCATGGTAAAAGACAAATAAAATAATAATTTGTTTTCACATAATTACTTGACTACTACATGTTCTTTCTCTTTCTCATACAACGGATAAACAAAAATAGAATAATAATATGTTTTCACGTAGTTTCTTGACTACTAACTACATGTTCTTTATCTTTCTCATACAACGGATAAATTTTTCGTGTAAGGAAACATCAACTAATATTTCTCATACAACAGAAAAATTTACAAATTTGTCGTTAAAGGTGTTGTTATTCTTCCACAGTTCCGAACAAACTTGCGGTAGTAACCTGTCAAACCCAAAAATCCTCTAATATTCTTTAATGTTTTGGGAATCAGCTAGTCCATCATGGCCTTAATCTTGTTAGGGTCTACCTTGACACCTTCATGAGATACAATATGACCCAAATACTCTACCTCCTTTACTCCAAAGAAACATTTGGATGGTTTGGCATATAGTTTTTGCTCCTTTAGTAGTTGTAGCACCTTGTCAACATGTCGCACATGATCCTC
>JASDQU010034218.1:0-21924 GCA_032191745.1 Picea mariana | reverse complement strand
TGATGGAGGATTGTTGATAAAGCTACTGATAGTATCGTCATTTGTTTCATCCTTGAAACAGAGGGCCTTACCAAGTGTAAGGATTTGTTGTACACTATTTTCTTCTGGTTCTAGTTCATCCCATATAGGTCTCTCAAGATAGTCACTTGGTTTGGAAGGGGGATACATAGTAAGGCTCTTTGTATTTTTTCAATATGAGATTGTCATAGATCATGTCCTACAACAGATAAATGTGTCAGTATTGGCCAACCAAGGTCTTCCTAGGATCAGGGTGTGTCCTCCTAAAAGATTTTTTGGTTGTAGCACTAAGAATTTTGTTGGATATTCCCAGGTGTCCATGGATAAGACATATCTTCCAACACCCCTTCTGGTCAAATCTTGGATCAATCAAATAGATCCAGCATAGTGGGGGTAGGTATTATGTTGGTAAGTCCCAACAGTTTTGTTTTGTTCTTAATTATGATATTTATTCCATCGCCTAGATCGATAAGAGTATTTGGAATAGTCATGCGATCAATATGGGCGATTACAATGGGGTTCCTAGGGTCATCATATTTAACATTTATGATTTTTCCCAACATCAATTCTGACATTTTTCCCAAAACTTGAACTGTGGGGGGGTGACTAGGCTTCCTACCAGACTTTTTGATGCATAATTCCCTCACTGTTTTTTGCGTAAATCAAAACATATTTCATAGCTTGCAGCAGAGTAATTTTAACACACAAGTTTTTCAGTTCTCCAATGAAGTTGAAATAAGGTTTGGGAATACACTTTGGCATGACTAAAATTTCCAGAAATGGAGGAGTTTCAACAGAGGTGGTAGCCTGAGTTTGATCATGTTTCCCAGGAGTTGCAACAGAGTTATAAATATCGTTCTGAGTTTCATCTTGTTCTTCGGGAGTTTCTGTGTGTTGTTCAAACTGTATGCAAGGTGGGGATATTTCACTCTGTGAATTTGTTTCTTTATGTTATGTAATTATAGGTGAGGGTTGTTGATTTAGTATTCTTCCTGAACTAAGTTGTACTTCTTTTCATTGAGGAGGGAAAATGAAATATGTGGGGAAGATGGAGGTTTTGACTTGCTAGATAGTTTTATTATTCATATTTGGGTTAGATTGAGTATGCAATTGCGGTCGTAGTGGAGGGTTACTTGGTAATATATTGGGTGGCAGGAGTAATGGTTTTTGTTGTAAAAGAAAAGGTGGTTGTTGTACAATTGTTTGCGACTAGAATGGGAATTTTCCTCCTTGGAAAGGATAGTTTCACCATCATTGAGACCATGGAACTGTTTGATTCGAATATGGAACCCAAGACATGGGATAATACGCTTGTGGTGTGATGGGAAATGGCCATGGGTTTGAGGGATATTGGGTTTTCTATGGAATATGAGTATTGTACATATGATTCCAATTATTGAAAGATGAGGATGGATCTTGAGGAATACCTGGTAGACGAGCTTTCCATGGTTTCCTGCAGATGAAATATGTGTGTGTTGTCTCTTCATTTGAACCCTTAAATACTTCTTTCAATCCTAGAAATGATGGAAAAAGTTTTGTTGGGTGGTCTAGTTCTCAGATATTGCATATTTCCATGCTGTCAAGTGGGGATTCCCTATGAGGATGTTTTTCCTTTCATTTAGGATAAAATATTGCCAATACCTTTTCTAATTCAACTTGTTTTTTCTTTACCTGCATAACATCCTACTGTGTAGTTAAAGAGCTAAGGATATCGGTTTTAAAAATCTCAAATAAATTACCATTTTTTGCTCTTGTTACTCCACCATTGGTGTATTTATGTATTCTTGCAGTAGTATCTCATGTTTGGGCTATGCTTCTTGATGATCCTTTAGAGCTCCTCAGGCATAAATCAATAATTTCCTCAAGTTGTTCCTTTGATATATATCCCTTCCCCAATAGTTTCAACATTTCCATACAATCATCCCTCATACCCTGAATCAGAATTGTCTTCAAAATATCCTTATCCAAATGATTATGTTTATATCTCTGCAAATTATATTTGAGGCGTTCCATGTAATCGTCCAAGATCTGTTCCTCCTTCTGAGACATCTTGAAAAGTTCCTCCCTCTGGTCCCTTGTTCTGCAATAGTCCCGATACTTCATCAGGAAGGTCTATTTCATATTTTCCTAGGAGGTAATGGAGTCAACACCAAGGCCCATGAACCATATTAATGTTGAACCCTTTAAGGTAGCTGGAAATATTTTCAGTTTCTGAGCATCTGTAGTATAATCATAGCTTTGGCACAAAATGTCAAATTCGAACAAGAAGGTGTTTGGGTATTCACTTATCTGACCGTTGAAATTTGGAAGTGTAGATAGAGGTATATTATTCATTGGTGCTAGTAATGAAATGTCTCCAATAGGGAAACCAAAGGTTGAAACCGTGTCATTTCCATTTTAATTTTCCATGTGTCTTTGCCAAAGGTATGAAGGTTCTACCAATCGGGTCTAGGGATATCTTCTGTTTTTGGGATATTCTCTAACGATTGTTCGAGGTTCTCAACAACACTCCCCTGATCCAAAATAGGGTTATGAGTGGGCTCAAGAATTGGCTAGTCAGTTTTTGACCTGTTATTAGGTTGATTGACTTCCATCTTGGAATCTGAATGTTCCTGATTTTCATTGTTAGAACTCTCCAGACCTTCTGTCAAATACTGATATTTGGCCTATGTAGTTGTTGATGATGACTTTCCCTGAAAATATAACTTAGAATCCACCCTTATTCGTGTTTTAGGTTTCTGATGTACCCCCTGAAGCTGATGACTCCACTTTGTTTATTATATCTTGAATATATATTACATGTCCTTGATCAATATTTCTTTTTCAACCAAGGCCCCTTCCTCTTCTTGTATTTTTCAGGGAAAACCATTATTCTCCTATTTTATGCATGCATCATAGATTCCACAATTCATTAGGATGGAATTAGTTATTATTCTTGTGCCCTTAATAAACTCCCCGACAACGGTGCAAAAAATGTTGGTGTGATTAATTGTCTAATTAAATCATCCAATACATTCAATTGTCAACTGAGGGTAAGTATTTTATTACAAGTTTTTTGTACAATGTTTATGTGGACAAAGAAATCTCCTAACACTTTCTAATGAATGAAATCCACCAATCATGGATTCTCTGCACAACTAATGTGATAAAACTGAATCCTTATATCAAATTAAGATGCAACCAATAAGGTGATCAAAGGAAATTCATAAGAATCAATCGACATTCTTTAAAACTAGTTGTTAATCACTCACTCTTTAATATTAATGAAATCAAAAAACACACAGCTGAAAAGAAAAGAACAAATATGTCAACAATCTTCTTCTGTAAAGGAAACACACCCTCATTGCAATTAATTAGAACAGGCTCTTATAGAATTGAAATTGAAACTATTGTTTCATTTAACTGAAAACTCATGCATGTAGAATTGGAATAAAGCACTTGCTGAAATTGAATTGAGAACACATTCATGTGAAATTGAAATGAACACTTGTTGTAATAAAACAAGACACTTGATAGAATAAATCAAAACACGCTTTCACAGAACTGAAATGAACTCTTTTTTGAACAAAACATAAACGCACTCGTACTAAATTGAAGTGAAACACACTAGTAGAAAACCAACTATAACAACTATAATTAAAACAATTAATTCACATTAATTATCTACACCAAGAATTGAACTAAGGAAAATAATAACAAGAGAATCTAGATATGCTAATCTAACTAATAATACAGGAACAACAACCCTGCTAAAGAGGATGTCCCTTCCTCCTTAGTAGGGGCAAAATACTATAGAAACTGCAACTTTCAGCACTCATAAATTGATACCACAACTTGCCAAATATTTATATTCAATTGAGAGGTGCATATATAATTTTTGTTACGCATGAAGTCAGTCGACTATCCTCTATTCTCCAAAAACCATCCTAACCTAGAGAAAATATTCTCTCTCCTTTTAAAATTTCCCTTTCCTCCTCTAATCCCGAAAATATTACAATTATGAACAAACTTGATAATATTTTGATTCTCAAGTTTTTCTATGTTGTCTTAATTAAGAAGATACAAAGGATATGAAATATTCCTGTAACCGATTACAACTTATGTAAATGATTTTTATAGAAATAGTCAACTGAACTGTCCTTTTATCTATGTGAACATCCCATGTTGAAAACATACAATGGTTGTGACTTTAAGGTAAGCCAAATTATTAGATACATCAATCCTTGACATACAGGTCCATGGGTCAATGGTCTAGTCATCATCATGTATTTATCCTTTGGTGGTAACAACATTCCATAACAGTGGCATTTACGTATCAATTCTTGGAGTAGAAACACCTCATAGTAGTAGCACCGTGGAGTAGCAACAGTTCAAAGTAGTAGAGCCTTGGAGTAGTTGTTAGATTTTTAGGGAAAATGAAAACAAAAATATGTTTTCAAAAAATTGATCAGTACAGTAAATAAGGATCAACGCTTAAAACAAAGATTTTGAAGTAGGACAAAACATAAATTACAAATCTGAACATGCTAAGATGATCTAAACTTTAACTAGGACCAATCATGAACAAAAAGGCATTTTTGAATATGTAAACATAGGCATAATAAGATATGAACTTTACCTTAGTAAAACCAATTGATAGAGGTACCTTAAGTGTGGTTTTCCTCTTTTTTTATGATCCCAAAATCTATGAAGGTCATGTATCAAAACCTCAAGGGTTGGATCTCATCATAATCTTTAACTGAAATTTTTTCCAAGAATAAATCAAGGATAATCGACAATAGTAGGGCTGATACAAAAACCTAGAAGACAACAAGAAATCTCAACCAAAAAATGTCCAATATAAGTTGTAGTTCTACAACAACAAAAACCTCACAACAAAATATGGTAGACAAAAGTAGAAGGCAACACCATCATGGAAAACAAGATATAACACCAACACCAATAGGAAGAGGGGCCAAGGGCTGCATATGAGGCAGCGACATCCTTAAAACTCCCAACAACACCTAGAATAAGGGTCAAGGGAAGGTCACGACACCCTCAACAATAAGAGGAAGGTCTGGCCACCTTAACACAACAAAGGGAAGGTTTGCAGAACTTTAAACACAACAAGAGGAAGGTCCATGGCACCATTACCCAAAAAGGGAGACCTTACACTAGAAATGAAGCTCCCAGCTAGCAAGGAGAAGAAGTATAAGTGGTCACACCTCAAATCAGAAAGATAAATCCCACCAAGGAGGTTGTACCCAAGACAAGAACGAAGCTGAAGTAGCCACAAAAAATCATACCATAAGAAGAGTGTGAGTGAGTGCAAGAATGAGTGAGGGGTAGGTTACTATTTATAGTTTAGGAAGGGTTAGGAATAGTATTACTTAAAAACCTAAAACTAAAATAAATAATAAATAATATTTTAATTAATAAAAATATTAATTATAAAGTCAAATAAGTCAAAGTGACTTATAGAAGACAAACACAACATCAAGCAATATGGATAATGAGAATCAAGAAAGGGGAGGCTACAAGACAAATTCAAGGGGGTCTTCTTCACTGGAAAATTGTCCACATATGTCTTGTGATAACTTATAATATTTTATCATCCCTGCAAAAGAGGAGAAACCAATGATTTGGTCATGTCCATCTAGCTACTCCTAGTCTCATGGACCATCCTAGGAGAGAAGAAGAATATCACACATCATCACATATTGTTACACAACTAGGAACCACTTGGTCCTAGACCAGGATACCCCAAAACATATCTAGGGGCCTAGAACATATCTAGGTTCTTTCATCCACCAAGGTACAAGACCAAGGATCAACCCAAGCATTTAATCAAGGATTCCCTGGAACACATCTAGGGGCCCTAGAACACATATAGAGACTTACATCAATAACCACCAAGGAACAAAGCCAAGGATCAATCGAAGCACCGAGAAAGGATTCCTTGGAACACATCTAGGGGCCCTAGAACACATCCAGGGGCCCTAGAACCCCAAAAATACATTGGTGTCCCTCACTAGGTTCTTTTTCCATGGATATAACTACTTGGTCCCAAACCAAGAACCCCAGGGGTGTACTGGGGGCCCTAGATCTCAGCTAGGGTCTTATGCCATCCTCCCAGAGAATGGCTCTTGTAGCTTCACTAATTTCAACACTCCCTCTCATCAACACCAAGATTGTCTCAAAAGTACAAACACTTTGTCAAATAAAAAGGCTTAGTCAAAATATCCAGGGTGTCTTCCACCGTCAGAATATACTGAATACTGAGAATGTTCTTCTTCACCATGTCCCAAACATAGTGATATGTCATCTCAATGTGTTTCGATCTGTCATGAAACATCAAATTCTCGGACAGATTTATATGGGTCTGGTTATCGCTGTGGATTACTTTAGGTTCCAACTCAGCACTAAACAAATATGAGATTATGTTTCTGAGTCACATTACTTCTCTACTAGCAAGACTTGCAACAATGTATTCTACCTCTGCATTGCTCTAGGCTATGGAGCCATGTTTCATGTTGGACTAGGAGGTCATAGCTAAACCCATACTAAAAAAATATCCATAAGTACTCTTTCGATACACTTTACTTCTCATCCAATCTGAATATGTAAAACCATGAAGCATTACCCTCCACTAGAAGTGTATCTGAGCCCATAGGCTATAATTCCCCAAACATATCTGAGAACATGATTAAAAGAAACCCTATGAATATGTTTTGGTTCACAGATGAACTAGATGAGGGCATTCACTCCATAAAAAATGTTTGGTCTAGTATGTACCAGATACATCAAGGACCCAATGATATGATGATATACAATGGGGTCTTCTGGATCTGGACCTGTAGCTTGATCATGTAACTTCTTCATGTTAGAAATCATAGGTGTGGTCATGAACTTACACTCTAGCATGCCAAATATGAGAAGCACATCAACTGCATAGTTGTTTTGTGAGAGAAATATCTTCCCCGGTTTCTGCCACACTTCTAAGACAAGAAAGTAATGCATAAGACCCAATTCTTTAATTTCAAATTATACTGATAAATACCTCATAGTATGAGCTATAATATTTTCCTCTCCGATAAGGAAAAAATCATCCACATATAAAACCAAGATAATAGGATGATTTTGCACAATGTTTATATAAAGATTAGGATCTGTTGTACTCTTGGAGAATCCAAAATTTTGAACAAAACTGTCGATTCTTCCATACCAAGCTCTCGGAGCTTGTTTCAATCTATATAAGGATTTCTTGAGTTTTCATACATGGGATTATTTCCCATGGATCATGAAACCCTTAGGATGCTCAATATAAACTTCTTTCTCAACTTCACCATTGAGAAAGGTAGTCTTAACATCCATTTGGTGAAGTTTCCAATCAAAGGCTAAAGCAAGATAGATAATGATTCTAATGGAAGTATACCTAGAAATAGGAGAAAATATCTCATCATAGTCAATTACTTCTTTCTAAGAGAAGTTGTGAGCCACAAATCTATCTTTGAATTTTTCAACACTGCCATCAACTGCATGCTTTATTTTGTAAAGCCATTTAGAGGTTACCATTGATTTCCCATGAGTTCTTGGGACCACTTCCCATACATCATTCTTTAATATTGAATCATACTCTTCTATCATGGCATCCTTCCACACTTTATGTTTGGAGGCCTCTTCAAAAATTGAAGGTTTTGAGTCAATCACAAGATTCAACTGCGCTATCAAGCCAGAGTACTTATCTGGTTTCTTTCTTTCTATGAAGGTACCTTTAAGTGATGCATGCTTTTATTCTTCCCTTAAAATTTCCCGACACCAAGTTGGATTCCTTTTAACAGGAGGTTTCTCTAAGGTAAACTAAACAGAATCCCTTATGGGATCCAGTGAAGGCTCTATGGTCTCCTCCCTCTACTCATCTGGTAGTGGTGAATCTGAAGGTTCCAGAGATGGCGCTTCCTACTCCTGTGTATCACATGGAAGTTCTCTAAAACGAAGAAAATTTTCTTCCTCATGAAAAGTCATGTCTCTAATGACTTCAATAAATTTTTTCCCTAGTACATAAATTCTATATGATCTTGAGGTTTCATTGTATCCCAAAAATGTTCCTTTCTTTCCGAAGGGCTCTAACTTAGTCCTCTTTTATTTAGGTATATGAATGTAGATTGGACTGCCAAAAATTATCAAATTATCAACTGAAGGCTTCTTACTGGTGAAGACTTCTTCTAGATTTTTCTCTTCTATGGCTTTATGAGGACGCATATTCTGGATATAGACTGTAGTGCTTGCAGCTTCATCGCAAAGAGACAGTGGTAGATTTTGATAATACATCATGGCTCTAGATGCTTCAAAAATCATTTTGTTATTTCTTTCTACAACCACATTCTACTGGGGATTATATGGCACAGTCATCTCACTCTTAATCCCTAAAGACCGACAAAGATCATCGTACTTGTGGGAGTCAAATGTTTTTCCATTGTCTGTTTTGAAAAAGCGGATGTGTTTACCTGTCTGATTCTCAACAAGATTCTTAAAATCTTGAAATTTACTGAAAGATTTGTCTTTAGACTTCAAAAATGAATCCAAGTTTTACGAGAACAATCATCAATAAAAAATATATAATAAAGACAACCATTCATTGATGGAGAAGTCATAGGTCCAAAAATATTAGAATGAATAATATCTAAATGCCATTAGTTTTTCTATTACTGTGAAGGTAATATTTCTTTGTATTTTTACCGAGAGCACAACCTCTACAAACAATATCATGCTCAAATGAAAAAACTAGCATACTTGTTACCATATTTTTCAAAACTAGGAGATCAATATAGTTGATATGTCCAAGCATTTTGTGCCATAGCTCGCAGGGGTTTATCATCTCGTGAGCCAATGATTAAACAACTTGACCAATGATTTTGTAAAGTCCACTCTCTTGAGTTTCGATTTTCATGGCTGAGCTCAAACTACCATTTGAGGGCCACATGAGATGCTTCCCTTTAGAGAAATCTATTGAGTACCCTTTGTTTTCTAGCACTACAATTGAGCTGAGTTTTTTCTTTAATCTGGGACCATAAAGAATTTCATCGATATGAAATACATTACTTGTCTGAATCTGAAAAGATGATGATCCAAACCCTTTGATGTCATAGGTTCCATCATCACCCAATTTTACCTTCATATTGAACTTCTTATCCAGATAGTTTACAAGATTCTTTTTGAATCCTGTCATGTGTTTAGAGGTCATGTTGTCCACTAACCAAACATCTTCTGACTTGGTTACAATGTTGGAGAGTGTTGAGACAAGATAAAATTCTCAGCGTTGTTCTTTGTCTTTAGTAGTTTCCCTGGTTCTTCTTATTTAAGGTTCTACTTCCTTAGTTGCAATTGAAGCATGAAACTTGCCTCTATGCTTCTATTGTGAAGGAGGGTTCCTGCAGTATTTTTCATAACGACCTAGCATTTTATAGTTAAAGCATCTTATTTTAGATAAATGAGAGTGGAAGTGATATTTCTTACCTTGGGGTTTCTTACCTTTGCCTTTGTGCTGAGGAAACTTATTCCATCTCTTGGATTTGACTAAAACAGAATGGTCTCTTATCATTGAGGGCTCATTCCTACTTTTGAGTCTACCCTCTTCTTCCAATCAATCATGCCATAATATGTTGAAGTTAGGTTGAAGTTCTCTTCCATTGAACAAAGAGATAAATGTGTCTCATGAGTCAGGAAGACCATCTACTATTGTGTGAACAAGATCATGATCATCCAGTGCAACTCAAATTGTTGTAAACTGATCTCTTGTTTGAGCAATTTTGGAAAAGAAGGCAGAGATAGTTTTGTCCTTCTCCATCTTTAATGTACGTAGTTGTTTCTTCAATATCCTCTTTTGAGTTGGAGCCTTATTTTCATATAGATTTTCTAGGGCATCAAAGAATTCCTTAGCGGTCCTTATATGGCCAATGAGGGGCATCATGTTGTCCTTAACTGAGTCAAAGATTATTCTCTTAGCTTTGGTTTGCCTCTTTTTATATGTTGACCTGCCTCTATTTGAAGTGGGTTCTTCTATCACCCTGGTAACCATCTCATCCAAGTCACCCTCTTCTAGTATATTAAACACCTTATCTTTCCAAGCATTGAAGTTGGAGGCCCCTTCAATCCTATATTTTTCTTTTACTGAAGATGAACCATGTTGATTTCAAGATCAGATTATGTAATATCCTTACTACTGATATGCAAAACAAAACCTAAAACATGGATCTACGCAGGCTCAAAAGTATGCCACTTATTGAGCTCTTTACACGCCTTAAGATCTGAAACCATGTTAGATTTTTAGGGGAAATGAAAAAATAAATATCTTTTCAAAAAATTGATCACTACAGTAAATAAGGATCAACACTTAAAACAAATATTCTAAAGTAGGACAAAACATAAATTACAAATATGAACATGCTAATATGATCCAAACTTTAACTAGGATTGATATGAACTTAAAGTATATGTAAACATATGCATAATAAGATTTGAAATTTACCTTAGTAAAACCAATTGATAGAGGTACCTGAAGTGTGGTTGTCCTCTTTATTTATGCTCAGAAAATATATGAAGTTCGTGGATCAAACCCTCAAGGGTTTGATCTCATCATGATATTTAAGTGAACAGTTTGCCAAGAAGAACTAAAGGATAATCAACAAGAGTAGGGATGATACATAAACCCCAAAGACAACAAGAAAGATCAACCAATAACTGTCTAATATAGACTGTAGTGCTACAACTACAAAACCCTCACAACAGAATCTGATAGACAGAAGTAGAAGGAATCAACATCAGGGACAACAAGAGATAACACCAAAACCAACGGGAAGAGGGGCCAAGGTCTGCCTATGAGGTAGAGACAACCTTAAAACACTCAACGATACCTAGAAGAAGGGTCAGTGGAAGGCCGTGACACCCTCAACAACAAGAGTAAGGTCTTCCCACATTAACACAACAAAGGGAAGGTCTGCGACACTTTAAACATAGCAATAGGTAGGTCCATGGTGTTAGTCACCATTAATTCTTTTATGTGAAATCAAGATTTCACGATCTAGCTGGACACTAAACCAGTATTGAAGCCTGATAAACCAAGGAAGGGTCTAAATCTGGTAGGGAGAGGCTAAAACTGGTAGGAGTGCTAAATTGATGGGGCCTGATACGTCATGGATGGTGAACTCTCTAGATCGATGGTCGAGGATGATTTTGGGGGGAGAAACTACACGAAGGTTAATTTTAGAAAGTGGGCTAAAATCTAAACCATGGTTTTCGTTCAGGGATACATGGCGCCACCAAGTGCATTTAGGGGTGAAAAGCGGGTTTCCCCAAACAATTTTCTCATGACCCCAAAATTTGGAGAAGTATAAAAGGGAATTTGTTATTTATTTTATTATTATTTCAAACACTGGATCATTTGAAACTTGGCCTGACCACCCTCGTTCAACTGCAACTCAAAAATACGCCAATTTCATGCCATTTCCACTCATTTCCAGGTATTTTTCATCACAACCATGGATCTTATCATAACCTCAGTAATAGAACAAGATCCTGTGGCGAATGAAGAAGCCCTAATTGATCGAGATTCAAACATTTTTGATACCAAAATCACCATTTTGGCCATCTTTGTGTCCAGAAGCAACCTGTCCGATAAAGTAGGAAGGTGTATACCATTCCTTGAAGAAGTCTAGGCCACTATAGTCCCTTATGTTGTCGAAGTTGTTCTCCCCTTTCCCAAATTTATATGTTGGTGCATCAAACAACATTCACATGAAGAAAGGGTCATCGTAAATAAACAAGGGTCTGAGGTCATGTGTAGGGTAGAGAGTCTGTCAATTCGATATTCCCTTGGTATACTAGAGTCTTTCTCCACAATTTCTGAACCTTTCAATGAAGAAAATCTAATTAGGGTATACATAGAATGTCCATTAGATTTCCGAGATCTGTTTTTACAGAAAATTGTCAAACCAAAACATTTTTCAGAGGGTTTGTCTTTGCCAATGAATGGGAATATAATGGTTATTGAAATCCAATGGGTTTGCTCCCTTTTGATTCAAGTCTTAGGTCTAGATAATGACAATCATGTGGTCGAAGTCATGCTCAGTTTCCTTTTGACATTTTTAAAGTCAGAGTCTGGCCTGTCAGTCCGCATAAGTTTTGATCAATTCATAGATGATAATATCCATAAACAACTAGTGAATTTTCTCTCTCTAAGGCATTTCAGATACTACACCTATATGCTGAATATTTTCCTAGAAACCAATAAAAGAGAATTTCTTGAAGCAATATTTATATCAATTGAATGTAAAAGGATTACATTGCTTATCTTCATAAAAAAATTCATGTCCAAAGTTTACAGTTTTATTTTCAACACTAGCCTACCTAGAGTTTTGGATGACATGAGGAGATATATACATCAAAATCTAGAGAACAGAGTGGGGGATTGGGTACTATTCATGTACTCAACAATAATCTGGATTTATGGTTGTCACAAATCCCCCTATCTTTTTCCTATTTTTCTGAACCTCGGAATATTTTCCCTTGAATTCATCAGGCAAAGAATTATATCTGAGATAGATCATTTCCTGAAGTTGCGCAAAGCCTCCAACCTCAATTTCCCTTTTATCATCGAACACTTCATTGTCAAAAATAGATCATTCTTATCTTAGATTCAAGCAAAGCTCAAAGAGTTTGGATTTGCACAGCTACATGGAAGAATATATGATCCACACCAGATCATATCCAAGATAAAATTGATGAACAAACAGACCCCTTATGAGCATGCACAGGTTGAGGGTTTTGATAAGCTGGAAAATTTATAAGTCTGTGTTGATATGGAAACAATCTTGCAACCAACTAAAACGCATCAAGTGGAGGCAACCCTGCAACAAAGCCAAACACAACAAGCTTCTAAAAAACTAATAGTCAAAGTTCCTAAGATAAGTGTTTATAGCAAGAGAATTAGTTTAGAGGCCATGAACACCATTGATCAACAGACTGATCCTAAGAATATGAATATTACACAGTCCCCGCAGATAGTGGATTTAGAAGAGGAAGAACCTACAGAACATGAAAATATGGATATGGTGGAAAGTGGTACTAGCATTGTATAGGTTGAAAAGGAAAGAAATATCCAAAGTGAAGGAAGCTCAAGAACCTTTAGCAGTAAGAAACACATCTTTGATAAAACATCTAGGGAAGCTTATCAATCTAAAGAATATTTGGAAAAACATTATGTTGAGAAGGGAAACATAGCTCTAGGTGAGATGAGGGATTTAGTCCCTGAAGTGGAAAATATTTCTCAACATCAATCTTCTCTGTTCACAGTAAGGGATGTTGAGAAGAGGGCCTTTAATATTGAAGAAAAAGTCTTTGAGATAAAGATACGGTATGAAAACATCAGTGCTCCAGACAAGGTCAAATTCCATAAGAATACCAATGATATGTTGTATTCTAATTACTTGAGTTTAAGCTTGAAGAATTCAAAGATGTCATCTTATGCAATGAAATTGGAAGGACAATACAAATAGATTATTTGAAATATAGTGCACCCATGGCTTCTTTTTATAGCAAATCTTTGAGGCATTATTCAACCAGTCTTTAGTGTGAACAAGGAGCCATTTAGGGCACCTCTAGGTCTTTGACCAGCCCCCAACTCAGATTCAATTCAGATTTCATGGTCAAATCGACTTGGGAGATGAACCAGAAGTGGGTGGGAGGCTAACCAACATCATAAATGCACCGTTCTGAGGTGTGCATGGTTTTTTGCGTTCATAGGCGTAGATGTGTGCTTTTTCGTCGTTTTCGAATGACGCATGTGAACACGCTTCCTATGTATTCTAAGTGCATGCTGATTTTATAAATGGTTGTATAGTTTTGTGACCTTAATGCATTTTTTGGGCCATGGATGACCTAATAGGTGTTTGGAGATGTTGGATTCTTTTAACCATTTGTGGAAAACATTTCAGTGATAACATATGCCCCCTGATGTATGAGGTTAGGAGCATACGTATAGCTGAAAAACAACAATGTTTCTTCTATTGAGAGTACCTTTGTAAAAAAGAGTGTTCAGGGGAGTTGCAAGAGAGACCCATTGGAGGGAGAGGGGAACCAGTAGGACCCAAACCCTTCACAGGGTGTGGAAAAATAAGACTTTGTACAAACGAGGTGGGCATGCCCCATGCTCATGTTGTGTAACTCAAAAATGTATAAGATAGTAACTAAAATTGTGTGTTGGTGTATATGACTGTAGTGCCCTTGGGGGCATGTTGATAATGGCAGAGAGAAATTCTGATGGTGAACAAACTCTGAAAAGAGGCGATGACCCCTATAATAAGTGTCGAGGATTCACAGGCATTGATGGCCCAACAATTTTCAAATGTCTTCGAAAAATATAAAAACAATTGTAATAGTCACAAAGTAATACCCACCGCAACATGAGAAAGTGTTGAAGTCGAATGCCATGGGGGTCAAAGATAGTAGAGAGCAATGATGGTTCTCTTTATGCCATCCAAGAATCCTCATTGTGAAGGTAATGAGAGTCAAGATACTGTCGTCTGACTGGAAACTGTGCTAATGTCGACAGAAAGGGAGATGCGACACCAAGAAGCGAAGGGATTCATGAAATCTATTGGAGGAGATCAGGATCCGATGAGGAACATGGACGAAGTCAAAAAGTGGTGAGACTCAAGACTACCCTTGGTTGGGTATATATGTAAAGGATGAGTGGCAACAACCGTGAAACTGAATCTAGTGTCAGGGGGATGACTAGGCTTGGGTAAATTGTGCCAGAGGTGTGAAAAAATGGACAAACGTAGAGCTCATAGGTTTATGGACTATAATATACTCGAGGTTTAAGGGTGATGTCAACAAGGGTAGGAGGTGAAAAATGCCCCAACCAAGGGCTATAGGGGTTGCTTTGCCAAAAAATGAAGTTCGCTAAAGGCAACAACATAAAGCTATGTAAATGTTGGAAACAAAGGTTTTGTACGATTACCAAATGAATAAAGAATAATTTGGGCTAACTATGCAGATACAAAAATGGGTGCCCTAGTGCAAGATGGCTTGGCTGGTTAGGGCGCAAGTTACTTGGAAAACAAGTGGGGGGTGGGGGGCCCATAGGTGGGTTTCTGTATTATGAAAATGAATCGAGGACGAGCTGTAGATGGTCAATGGAGGGTTAATGATGCTACAGAGGCACAATCAAATGGGAACCATGATGAGATTACCCGAGAGTCCATTGTGGGGAAGCTAGCAAAATGAGGAGGAGGTGCATGTGGCTGATTCTCGAGAATGTGAAGACTATTGGGACTCCCATCCCTAGGGGGTGAAAAAAGCATGATTTTCAAAGTGCTAGAGAAGACTACTATTGGGACAACTCATGTGGGAGAGAGTGCTATCGGTTGACAGTATTGAAATGCAGTGGAGGAGTGAGTACTGCAGAGCCGGGTGGGGGGGACTGTAGAGGCAAATATCGGAGGGTGTGACTGGTAGATGCAATTGATATTAAGAGGGAATGATTAGATGCCAGTGTCAATGATATACCTAAAGGGGTAGCGCTGATGCATGATGACCAAGTGCCTTCACACATGAAAACTGAATACCCGACGTGAACAATATCTGAGGATAAAGAACATATAACAGTTATTCAATAATTTGTAAATATAAGCAGGCATACCTGGGAAGGATGTGAGAAAAATGTGCCCTCTGGGGTCGAGGATGGATGGTGACCCAGGGGATGTGATTGTGTAGGGGGTGGGATCTTGATCCCGTGGATGAAGATGGATCAAAAAACGGGTGACTAGAGCTCCTGTAATTGAGCTTGGAAGTTTGGAAAAGGGACTGTATATAGATGTAGGGCCCACAATGCCACCTCATTTGTACCTGCTGTCGTAGTGAGTTTACAAGATGTTTTAGAGGAGATTTGGAGATTCTGTGAGAATGGGCCAACTGATCCAGGATTAGCGAGTGCCAGGCTAGTGCTCATATCCTCCTCCATAGTAATTAGGATTTCTTTTTTGGGTAGGGCTGTACGTATGGCCGTATAGGAGGACTTTGTGAGAGTGGGCCCCTCAGTGCGCGGGCGATCGAATGATTCACGTGCATGAGTGCGTGACTATAATTGGGATAGCCACACACGAGGGTGCCCAAATGGGGAAAACATGCATGCATTGGGTGCACGCTTATTTAAAGCATAGTTGCACATGAGTTTGCGGTTTTGATCCTAACAATTGCGGATGTGTGCGCCAGTGTGTAGCGAATAGGTGCACTGGAATGCGCGTTTGTGTGTGTGAAAAGGGCACATGCGTGCACCCTTGTATCACTGACAGTTTCACATGAGTGTGCAACTGTGGGATGAACAAACACACATATGTGCGCGTCTATGGGGAAAACAACCATGCCCTTGAGGAAAATCTTAGGGGTGTAAAAACTTATCTTTTTTGGAGATTTTGGTGTTTTTATGGGTTGTGATGACTAATCAAGTACTATATATGTGGATGCAGGTGACCAGTTGATGATACTAGTCCACTGGAGAGAGAAGGATTGGGCGTGCCTAAGAGAGGCTGTGATATATGAGGAGCCGGTTGTATGGGGCCCTCTAGCAGCCTGTGGATTGCTAAAGTTTTTTGAGTGTTCACTAGTGCGGGCACAAGAGTACCTATTGTAGTTCTTGATCTTGATGTGGAGCCCTGATCTGCAGTTCTTCATTGTGTGAGGTGAGTGTCTCACATTCTCTGCGATAGAGGATGTGTATTTTTTGACTAGGCTCCCTTTTCGGGGAACCTCGCTACCGGTTGAGCCCTTGTTACCTGGGGATGGACAGTTGGATGTCCTGGCTCAGACCTATTGTACTAGAGAGGATTTCATGTCATGATCCATGGTGAATATTGGGACGATGGACACCCTTGTGCATCGTTGCATTGCATCGATGATTGTGAGGGTTTATGTATCTCTTGCTACTCAGCGGATCAGTGGTGGTCAGTTGAGGATCATGGAAAGGGACCTGAGTAGTGAGCACTTCGCCTGGGGTTTGATGTTACATGCTAAGATGATAGGGTAGCTCAACAAGTGTCGAGATGCTAACTTAGGGGAGTTCGCCTTTGGTTCTATCTTGGTAGCTTGGTTTTTGGAGAGGGTGCCCATGTTGCGCTTGAGAGTTTTGTTGGACGTGTCAAGTGCACGAGAGCCATGATTGAGGTGGTGGGCGGCGATATTGGTTCGGCATGGGGGTGGGGAGGGACGGAATTACATTATGGCCAAGATTGCACGAGTGTGGCTCTAGATGCCACAGATTATCCTCCAATTCCCATATAGTGGGGTGGATTTCTTGGAGGACCCAGAGATGCTGTTACCCCCTGGAGGGGTATTCGACCATAGAGGTATGTTGATGTATGTGAGGGTTTGATTTTTAGACAGTATAGGATATGTTTTTTGTATGGATGGATTTTGATGCTATCATTTGTTTGTTGTGTGTGCATATGTGGGACCTCACGGACAAGAGGTTGACTTGGTCAGAGCACCAGTTCATTAGGGGCCTGTGAGGCCACCATGGGGAGAGCCACGGGTAGGGGAGAGATGGCGGTGAGACGAGGTTGGTGAGAGGCCGACTGCAGATGAGAGAGCAGGCAGGAGATTCTAGTATGATGACCCTGGTGCAGGGCCTTCACATGCTCCTCTGGAGGGGGTCGATAGAGAGTTCGAGGATTTTTTCCACCGATTGAATGCGGTACTACAGGGAGTGCTTGAGGGCATGTGGACATGGATCCAGGACGAGGGAGTCTTGGAGCAGTGTGTGGGACTTTCGGCGAAGTTGTGGACCATGATCCATAGAGAAACTGTAGCAGGGTCGGCTATGACTGGGCGGCTTCCCCCAAGACCTGAGGGACCCCTAGCTGGTGGGGAACCTCCTCTAGAGAGAGGACCAGGTGGTGGAGCTATAGAGGCACCATGAGTGCCTCTAGATATGTATTTTTGTATTTATATAGGCTTGCGAGCCCATTTTGTATATGATATTGTGACACTGATTTTGTACTTATAAGGGTGAGGTGGTTCACCTGCCTATGGATGTTGGACATGTTGTACTATTTTTTGTAAACATTGATGGCATATTGATTGATATATATATATATATATATATATATGGATATACATTTTGGATCTCTATGATGTTCACATGTGATGATGATTTTTAATGTTTTTTATGATTTCTAATTTATATGTTGTGACATACTTTTGATGGTGTATGTATGTGTAAAGGTATGGTGATGTGATAAATGCCAATCTAACACTAGGTTAGCCATATTATCTGCTACTTGATTGAATTGTTGTGGAATATGTGTAAATGTGATTGAATCAAAATGTCGAGATAAAATTCTAACTTTTAGGTATTTGCGGAAGAGGCAATGATCGCAGACACGGTATACATTGTTGAGTTGAAGGACAATGAGCTGGGAATCTGGTAAGACACTAAGGTGACAAATATGGCGGTGACTGGCCTCGGAAAGGAGGCCAATGATGGTTGTGTATTCTGCTTGGTTATTGGTTGCTGAGCCCAAACATATGCTGCTGGAGTGGAGCAGTTCATGTGAGGGGGTATAGAGATCCCAAGCGGCCGAAGCGAGATTCTGTGTCCATCGGCTAGCATTGTCGGCAGAACCTATGTGGTAGGATGATGGAGGAGGCATCTATCAATAAAACAAATGGTATATTATATGCTAGGCATGGAGGGGAATAAAGAATACTAAAAACTCTACGAAATGTGTACAAAAAAGAAAAAGCCTAGTGTAGAATGGCTACGCTCAGGTGTAAAATTTCTTTAAGTACAACCCATTGACGGGTTCTTTGAGAGGATGGACTTCGGGAGAGGCTATGAGGTATGTGATTTTAGTGAGGCAATGTTGGATGATGTAAGGTCCATGATATGATGACTTGAATTTTCCATGGTCGAGGATATCATGAGCGATATCGTAAGCAAGGACGAGGTCACCTTCGTTGAATGAGCGAAGGTTGACATGGCGATCAAAGGTGGCCTTCAACCATTTTTTTGCTGCCTCATTGTTCTGTAATGAAGATCGATGGTCCTCATTCAGTGACTCTAAGTTCAGCAAACATTGTTTCATTGGAGCAGTGTCGGGTAATAGCTCAATAGCAATGTGTAAGGTGGGAATTTCATGCTCGATGGGGAGAGAAGATTCAAACCCATGGACTAGATGAAATGGTGTAAGACCAGTGGTAGTTTTAACTGACATGCAATAAGCACATAGTGCGGAAAACAACATGTGATGCCAATTGGTCTTATGTTTATTAACCGTGTGCTGGAACATGGTTTTGAGGACCTTGTTGACTGCCTCTACCTATCCGTTGGACTAAGGGTAGTATGGGGAGGAAAATTCATGGGAAAAGCCTAACCTAGAGGAGAGTTCGAAGAAAATCTCATTCTCGAAGTGTTTCCCGTGATCGGAAACTGACTGTAGTGGGAATCCAAAATGGGAGAAAACGTGGTTAAAGAAAAAATGCACTGCAATGTCAGCGATGTTGTTGAAGGTAGGCATGGCTTCAGCCCACTTGGTGAAGTAATCGACTGCCATGACATTGTATTTGTGGCCATTTCTAGATGGAGGGTTGCAATTCATGAATTTTATGCCCCATTTACAAAAGGGGCCGACAGTAATGACTGGGTGTCGCAGAGCGAGTGGTGCTTGCGCTTTTTTTGCATATAGCTGACATTTGTCACATCTCTTCAAGGCATGGGCCAAAAATAGTCTGCTCGAATGATTTTCTAGGCAGTGGACATCCTTGAGAGGTGGCCACCGCAGCCGCCACTATTGCAGTCATTCAAGACTCTATCGCCTTCGTCAATGGTAAAAAATCGCTGAAGTATGGTGTCGATCCCTCGTCGATATAAGATATCACTGATAAGGAGGTAGCGAGGGGCCTGGTGGTGAATACGTCGACGATCGTCCTAGGAGAGGTGGTTGCTGAACTTCTATGGTCGGAGGTAGACAAGGAGATCGCCGTACCAAGGATCATCCGAGGGGATGTAAAAGAGATGTTTGTCGGGGAAGTCGGTATTGATGGGAGAACTGGTAGTATCAGAGGGAAATTCCATAATGAGTTCGGCGAGGACGAGGGATTTCTTTCTCTTGCATGTTGAAAATTTGAGGTCGTACTCCTGAAGGATGACGATCCATCGTGCAAATTTTCCATTAATTTGCCAATGACTGAGCAAGTATTGCATGGGGTTGGAATCTTCTACGACTTTGGTAGTTCGAAGCAGAATGTAATAGCACAGTTTCTGGACTATGAGGACAACGACAAGGGATATTTTATCTTCATGATTGTATTTCAAGGGTGGCCCTGAAAGATTTTTACTAATATAGTAAATTACATGCTCATGGTCATCATCCCCTATTTGGATGAGAAATCCTGCTACTGAGACGACTGAGGCCGATAAGTAGAGGATATAGTCACGGTCATAGTTGGGTGGGATAATCAGTGGAATGTTGGAGAGTGCCTCTTTAAGATCATAAAAATTGGTTTGGGAATGTTCATCCCAATGGAATGGGATATCATGACTTAAGAGGTGAACGAAACCGTGTGCATGGGTGGCGTAAGCAGGGAAAAAGCGGCATAAAAAGTTAGATTTTCCCTGTAAGCTTTGTAGCTGGTGTAAATTCTGAGGGGGGGGGATTTCTTTGATGGCTTGAACCTTGAGGGGGTCCATGGTGATGCCATGTTGGGAAATGATAACCCAAGGAGGCATCCAGGGGTGATGCAAAATATGCACTTGAGGGGGTTCAAGCGGATATTGTACTGATGACACCTTTGGAAGATGATCTGTAAATCATCGAGATGTTGAGTGCATTTCTTGGATCGAGCAGTGAGGTTTTCCAAGTATGTGAGGATGATATGAGCTAGATCATGAAAAATGTATGTCATGGCCCATTGAAAAGTGGCACCATCATTCTTGAGGACAAAAGGTGTGACACAATATGAAAAAGTACCACAGGGGGTAGTGAATGCAGTTTTGTAATGATCGGCTGGGTGAATTTGAATTTGTTTGTAGCCAGAGAAACTGTCCATGAAGGAAAAAGCCTCATGAACGGCACAATCATCGATAATTTGGTCGATAAAAGGCATTGGAAAATTGTCTTTAGGATAGGCGTGATTGAGATCATGAAAGTCCATACAGACGCAGATAGGGACCTATTTTTTGTTGACAGGGATGGGGTTGGAGACCCATGATGTATATGCGATGGGGCATATGAACCCAACAACGCGTAATTTTTCAATATCGGCTTTGATGGCCGCTGCTTTGGATGGGTGTAGTGGACGTTGCTTTTGTCATACATGTGTGATATCAGGCCATGTGTCTATACAATGTTCAACAATAGAGGGACCAAGGTTGGACATCTCTGTGTATGACCAGGAAAAAATGTCCTAGTATTCCTAGAAGAGAGATTTGTAAGATATGAGTTCTCCAGGAGAGTATGCAACACCTATGGTGATTTCCTCTATGATTCCAGGTTTGATGGAAATATCGATTTCGATGGTGGGGGAAATGTTGGCCATGTTACCTTCCTCAAAAGTGTTGGGGGCAGGGATAGGTTTATTGAACCGGTCTATATGCCCTGATGGGATAAAATATTTGGTTTCGATTGTGTATACAGAGTTTTGGTTAGGAGGCGCAAAGGATTCCTGTGAAAGAAAGAGCGCTCTGTGATGGAGAAGATCCCATGGGCAATCGGGGGTAGTTAATTCCTCGAGGGTGGAACTGTCAAGAATACAGGGGATCCAAGAGAGTAACATTGGTGACTGTCACTGTGTGGTTGTCTTCTAGTGGTGAGGAGTTAGTGGGGGTGATGCAAGGGAATTGCAATGGTTCACTTGACATAAAACAAATAT